>JANHFT010005087.1:215198-236826 GCA_032467955.1 Pseudoxenodon macrops
ATCTATCTATCTATCTATCTATCTATCTATCTATCTATCTATCTATCTATCTATCTATCTATCTATCTAATTAATATAGCCACTTATCTCACCAAAAGTGACTGGGTGGCACACAACAATCATAAAAAAAACAAATACAAAAATACAAATCCATATTAATAAGTCTAATGACAGTGAAAGATACAAACCATAAAGAAGAAAAATTGTAAAAATGATCCATTATGAAATATGCATAGCAACTTTTAGTTCTTTCAGTGTGTTGCATTGAGTGCCCTTTATATGTTCCAATGGGCCAATTATGAGATTGGTGTCCCCAATTTGATACTTACCATCTGTCAGTGAGGCTAAAGGGATGGTGGGCTTTGTTTTGTTTTTTTGTTTGCCTTTTTATTGATTCATTTTATTTAGTTTGTCAAACATGTACAAGATAACAGGTATACGTATAAACATGGGCATGAGCACATGAATGAGTACAAATAAATAGGGAGAGTGGGACAGGGACGGTAGGCACACTGGTGTTCTTATGCATGCCCCCATACAGACTTCTTAGGAATGGGGTGAGGTCCACTCTAGACAGTTTAAGGTTAAAGCTATGGGGGTTTGAGGAAGTAACAATGGGGTCAGGTAGAGCATTCCAGACATTGATCACTCTATTGCTGAAGTTGTATTTTCTGCAATTGAGTTTGGAGCAGTTTACCTTGAGTTTGTATCTATTGTTTGCCGATGTATTATTGTGTTTGAAGCTGAAGTAGTTGTTGACAGGTGGGACATTGTAGCAGACAATGTTGTATACTATGCTTAGGTCAGACCATAGGCGGCGTAGTTCAAGGTTGTCCAAGCCTAAAATTTCAAGCCTGGTGGCATAAGGTATTCTATTGTGAGCAAAGGAGTGGAGTACTCTTTTTGTGAAATACCTCTGGATCCACTTGCTTGTATTAATGTCCGATATACAGTGTGGATTCCAGGCAGACTAGCTATATTCGAGGATTGGTCTAGCAAAGATTTTGCATGCCCTAATTAGCAGTATAGTATTACCGGAAAAAAAGCTTCACAAAATTAGGTTAACAACTCTTAATGCCTTTTTGGCAATGCTGTTACAATGAGCTCTGGAGCTTAGATCATTTGAGATGAGTACTCCAAGGTTCACTTAACAAATGTGGCAAGAAATGTTGTAAAGTGAGGCAAAATTCACTTAACAAACGTCTCGCTTAGCAAAAATAAATGTTGGGCTCAATTCTCATCGTAAGTTGAGGATTACCTGTACATTTATACATACAGGCACATAGATACTCAGTTTTTCCAAATATTGGGTTTAGATTTGTAGGATTTAGACAGAAAGATAATCCATGTTAAGATGATCCCATTAATCATTTTACTGAAAAGGAGGAAGAAAATCCTTAAGTTCCTTTGATCATGGGCATCCCAGACAGTAATGGACACACTCCTAGGATTATTGAAAGTCTGTGGCATGCAAGGAGTCTGATCTGTACACTTCATTCTAGAATTTATAGTTTACAAGTAAGGATGTGAATATAATATTTGAGTTTTAAATAGATACTAGAAAATAAGTCACACATTCCAGAAAAGATAAAGTTACTCTTTAAATCAATTCCAGCTGTTACTCATTTAAATGTTGGATGGCTTCATCAACTTTTAAAGATAATGATGTTCTTCTGCCTGACTCTCTATATCAGGAATATACCTTATCCAGGCTACAACATTATGGATGACTAGTACATTGTAGAAAAGGGTTACAGTTTTCTCTAACAACTATTGGGATGTTTTCATCACAAATATGTTATGTCTACTTATAATTTTTTAAAAGATGGGATGACTTGCAGAAATCAAAATTATTTCAAATTCTCCCATGTGTTGTAAACCACGTAATAAAAGGAACAGGACAGGCAAAGCAGTAAACTCAAAACTACTTTTCCAGATTTTGTTGTCATGTGTTTGTTTTGAACTACCCAATGTATTATTTCTCAGTAAATTGGAGAGTAGAGTGTTTCCAAACAATGACATAACCAGGGAACAATTGTGGAGAGCACATAAAAGCCAATCTCCTTATTTACTGCATTGAGAAAAAGTGCATAAATGCAAAGTCAGTTATCAAAACATTAAAACAGAAGTATAGATAGCAACACTTGGCTTGTGGGAAACTGCTTTCCTTATGCCAAATAATGTTTCAGCCCCAGTTAGTTAACTCATTATTTAGACATATTTCTTGATTTTGGCTTAGCAAAGACTACTCCCACATTGCCCAACTATCTGAGTCCGAGTGCCTAATACTTGGTTAGAAGTATCCTTTTAGAACTTAAGAATCACAATATGAGTTTGGACAGGAGAGGATGAAACAACAATGACAACAAAATTGTGTGCTTTATTATGTAGTATGCATTGAAAGAATCTGTTTTTGTTTCTACTCTTTATCCCAGTATCATATCAATTACTACTCTGGGGATAGGAACTGGCATCCTTAGATAAATGCCAGGGTTCCAGCTTTCTAAAGGGCCCAAAATAAATATATTCTTCTGGGAATTCAGTGAACCATAATTGGCTTGTAACTATTATTTAAATTATTACAATACTGTGGTATACTGCTATTGTAGCATTTTCAGAATTAAACCCCTCCCCCCAGGATGTTCTATAAGTTTAAGTTGATAGTTTCAGGCCATCCAACAATTATTCGTGTGTTGCATGGTACCTAAAGATCACAGACATTACACAGTTACTGATCTTATAATGTTCAAAACACAATAGCCTTGTCTTTGTGACATGCCAATTAATATAGTCTTTCTCCTTGGTTAGTTTTCATTCATTGAATTTATTATTCTACAGTATTCTTTTCTTTAAAAAAAATGCTGGGGGAGGTGATCTCCCAAAAATGAAAAAAAAAAAGTTTTCCCTACTCCTAATTTCAAACATGAAGTTGGATTTTTGGGTAGTTAATTGTTTGCATGGAGCTGGTATCATTTCACATGAGAAGAGTGTTTTATCTAGAAGATGTTCAAGAGTACATTAGTGGAAACCTAAATCACCTATGAATATAGAAATATCGATTAACAAGTGTTCAGTATTTATGGTGGAATAAGAAATAATACTCTAGAACAGGGGTGTCAAACTCAAGGCCCGAGGGCCAGATCTGGCCTACAGTGTACTTAGATCTGGCCTACGGGGCTGCCCTGGACACAGCAAAGGACTGGCCTGCAGTGCTTCTGCTAGTGAAAACAGGCCCCTGAGCTCCATTTTTGCCTGCCACAGCCTCCTGCAACCCTCTGCCAGTGAAAACAGAGCTCAAGAGGGCCGTACTCCCCAGCTCCATTTTCACTGGCAGAGGGTTACAGGAGGCTGTGGCAGCCAAAAACAGAGCTCGGGAGCCTGTTTTCGCTGACAGAGTGCTCTGGAAACCACAGGTACCCCCAACACGAGTAATGTGCCACCACACCACTCTGGCCATGACCCCCCAGCCCCACAAAGTCAAAGTCAAACACAATCCTCAATGAAATTGAGTTTGACACACCTGCTCTAGAAGGATTTGTTTAAATATTGATGGTTAAATTACTAAGTATAATATGTACTATTTTTCTAGTAAGCGATTCCATGTTATATTATATAGAAGTTTTAAATATCTTTGGCTGTATATTAGATTTGTTATAGACTGAGAAATAATTGCATTTTATTCAGGTTATTATATATAGTTTGTTTGCATTCATATTTTTTTTAAAGTTTTATTCATAGTGTTAAGAAAATTAATAAAAATTACTATTTAAAAAGGTGATCCAGAAGGGTTGCATATATTAATTGCCTCAACTCTATTAAGAGTCTACCCAGATGTTTTACATAGGTCTTTTGAGTACCATTTTAATATAGATAATTATCATTAAATATCTGAACCAACTTTTAGATTCTTTGTTAGAGTGCACTGTTACTGTAGCTAAATTTAATTCTTGCATATGGAATGTGCTGTAAGGATATATGTTTAATTTGATGTGACTTTTAAATCCTTCACAGCAAGAAAACACTTTCTTTTCAACTCCATGAAAGATATATTGCAAGATCTAATCATGTTATAGCAACATTAACAATCTATATAAGATAAAAATGACATTTTTAAAAATGGTATTTAAATAATCCATCCTTTAATATTTTTTATTTCATTAAAAAACCTCTTTTTTTATAAAAGAAGTGAAAGATTTTGAAAATGTAAAAACAAAGATTCAGCAAATTTAATGGTTTGGAAAAAATTTAAGGTATATATTTGTGAACATATTATTGCATATAATTTGCATAAACTGCCCAGAATACTTTATCAGTGAAATGAGCAGCATATAAATTTAAATAAAATAAAATAAAATGTGCTTCATGGACAAGGAAAACTATACATAAACAACAAAATTGTGGGATGAAGGCATCTTCCACATGTTTCCAACCAATATAGTACTGAACTTTCCTTTGTCAGTTGAGTCCACAATACTTGCTGGTGTCATCAATCCACCTTGTTTTAAGTCTCTTTGCTGGATGCTTTTCATCCATTCTAGAACTGCCTTAGTCCACCTGTCATCAGTTTTCTTGCTATCTGACTAGTCCATTTCCATTTCAATTCTTTTATTCTCTCAATGATATTGTATACTTTCATTTGTTCTCTACTCCATGTGAAGGTCTTTCCATCTTGTCTCATGATGATGAGCACGTATCTTTCCATGGCTCTGTGTGCCACTCATAGCTTTTGTATTGATTGTGAGGTTAGTGTCCATTTTTGCTGGCATATGTTAGAACAGGTAGCACACACTGATCAAAAACTTTCTCTTCAGGCATAGGGGGAGGTTGTTCTTGAAAATTATGCTTAGCTTGCCTGCCAACCACATTGAACACGCCATTCAATTTCACGTATCATCTTCCATTGAGATCTGTTGACCAAGGTATATATAATGGTTTACTATGTCGAATTCTTCTCCAGATATTTAAAAAAATGCTTTCTTTGATGAATTTATTAAACATGACCAGGCTCTTTTTCAGGTTTATTTTTAAGCCAAATGGTTCTCCTGCTTTGTGCAGCTCTTGTATGTGTCTTTATAGCTCTTCTGGGTCTTGTGAGAAGAGAACAACATAATCTGCAAATCTTAAGTGTTCTAAATAGGCGCCATTGATTTTTATTCCATTTTTTGCCCAGTCCAGTTTCTGAAATACTTCTTCTGCCCTGATAAAAAAAACACTAATCTCTCCCTTGTTATAGCCAACAAAGCCAGGAGAGCCTGTGGCTTAGAGGTTAATATAGCTACCTAATATGTAAGTAGCGCGGTTTCAAATCCCAGAAGGCTATGGCTAGCTGACAAGATCTAAATAGCTTGAAATAGATCTATACTAGTCTCCCTTTATTTCTTTGTTGGTAAAAAATAAATTCAACACAAAAATAGTTTGCCACAAAAGCGACTGCCTGCGAAGACCCCTAGATTGAGGCTGAAAGATGAAAGAGGAAGTAGTATGCTCCAACCCATATTTGATAGAACCAGGTTGCCCTGATTTAAAAAAAAACACTTCTTCCAAGAAGATTGAGAAAGGAACGGGTAATATTGTGTCACCTTGTTGTACACCTTGTTTTATACTGATTTCTACTTTAAGGTCATTAAGGCAAACTGTAGCCATTGTTTTTTCATATATTGATTGTAGTAAATTTATGTAAGCAGTGTCTACTTCTTGAACAATGCATTGCTTATTGCAATGAAAAATAGTCAATGAAAGCTATGCACAGAGACATGGGGCACTCATTGTGCCTTTCAATGATCTGCTGAACAACCTGAATGTGATCCATTGTGCTGTAGCCACTTCTGAACCCCGCCTGTTCCTTTGGCTGTGCATCATTTAATGTTCTCAATCTTCTTTCTGCTATTATGTTGGTGAAAAGCTTGTAGATGACTAAAAGAAAGCTAATTGGGTGATAGTTCTTTAAATCATCTTGGGCTCCTTTCCTTTATATAAGAATCACTTCAGCATTTTTCCATGCCTTGGGTATTTTTTTCTTCTCTGAGGCATCTCAAGTGTCATTTTGCTAGTATCTTCTGTAAACTGTGGCAATCAGCTTTCAGAATTTCAATTTCAAAATCAATTTCAAAAACTGCCATTTTCATTGATTTTATGGCACTTGATACTTCCTTTACTAGGACGTCTGGCATTTCCTCTTTCATAGATATTATTACTTTTCAGGGTCTTTGTCTTAGGATAGGATAGGATAGGACAGGATAGGACAGGACAGGACAGAATCATGCCTTTTATCTCTTACTATAGTTAGTTTGAAAGTCATTAATAAGCAGTAGTTAAATTGTTGGACTCAGAGCAGAAAGAACACTGGGTGAATATGGGCCAATGTCACCCCTCCCAGTAAACCAGACAGGAATCAGAACTTGAAGAACTGAGTCTACTTTATTGTAGGGCTACATTAACAAAATCTTGTAAGTATGAAGGTACAAACTTCCTGCTGCCACTTGTAGCTGCCTCATCCATTAAGACAGGTCTTTTCTCAGTTTCTGTCTGAGATTGTTAAGTGATTGCAGGCTCCTCTTGGCTGATTGTTTCCTAGGTAGTATCTCTCCTCTTTCCTGAAGGCCACTAATGCATTCCATTAGAACCAGTTACTTTCTATTCACTGAAATGTTGTTGTTACAAGTAAAAATAGGAAGGGACACTATTTACATTGCCTTGAGCTTTTCAATCAAAAGTAGAAAATAAACAAGCAAGCAAGCAAATAGGATCCGTTGACTTGTCTTTGCCAAACAGTCAAAGCAGTTCAGGTTGGATACAAACTGTTGTCATATGCTGATGATATATTATGTCTTATTGATATTCTGTATCAGAATAAACATAATACATCAGTTTGATAAATTATCAAGGTATTGAGTTAATCAGAGTAAGTCTCCTGTATCACATATAAACTCTAGGGCCATGATGGTGAACCTATGGCACATGTGCCAGAAGTGGCATGCAGAGCCCTCTCTGTGGGCATGTGTGCCATCACCAGCTGCTCTTCTGGTTTCCAGCATGGACATGTGCACTGGCCAGTTAGTCTTTGCAAGTGCTGAAAAACTGCCCCAAAATGGCCTGAAAATGAACCTAAAACGGCCTGGAAAATGGCCTGAAAACAGCCAAAAATGGCCCCAAAACAGGCATGCACATGCCGGCCAGCTGGTCTTCAGGTTTCCAGTGCTCCAGCATGTGCACATGCAAGCATGTTCTGGTTTGGGCACTTGGTGCTGAAAAAGTTTACCATCACTGCTCTAGGGTGTCTATGGACATTTACAAAAAAAAAGGGGGTTTTATTCAGTGTTAAATTCTTCTAAACGTCTTGAATCGTATAAAATTCTCTCTCTCTTTTTGTGGTAAAGTTCCATATTATTTATCAATATATTCTTCACATTTTTTCCTGTATTTTCAAGTTGTGAATGCTTCATATAACACCAGAAACTATGGTGCTGTTGTTGCTATGTAAAAACATGCACAACTGGCTTTTTTTATTATAGCTAATGTTTTTAAAATGTAGATAATGCTATTATTGCAATTACTGTACCCTGAGAATAGGTCAATTGATACCCCCCCAAAATGAAATCCAACCTCCATATTCTGAGTGGATTCTCAGTGGAACTTATGATCACAATCCATCCTTACTTTATTATTATTACTCCTCACTTCCACCTTTCTCTCTTTGCCAATGTGAACATTATTATATCAGAAATATTACTTGCCATCTGCTATTAATGTGTTGAAATTGCTTATGATATCATCAAAAGGTTTTTCCTTCTGATGGGACTGAAATAGTTGGATTCTGTTTAAATACAACTTGTTAGTTGGAGAGATTATTTTTTATTACTATAATTTGCTTTTACTGAGAATGGAAAACTTTTTAGATCTTCAGATTTTGGTAAGGAGGAATACAATGGAATAGAAAAGATTTCCAAATAGTTGAAACTGATTATATTTAGCAAAGCACTCAGGTTTAGCAAAATTGCTGGATATGCTTGTGTTGGGAGAAAAATCTGGTCCGGTTCCAAGGTGAGAGAAAGATGCTGAAATAAAATGGAGGCAGGTGGCTGAAAGAAGATCTCTGTTTATTTTTTAGCCAGAAAATAGTGACAGTAGCATGTTTCTGGGGTGGATGACAAAATGGGATTGAGAGTAGTTGGGTTTTTATAAATTCTTTGGGGTTTTGTGACTGAGATGCCAGTTTCTGCATAAGAATGTATCCTTTAATATTTTAACGGCTGTTGCCAGCTTCCTATGGGGTCATGTAGGGGTCATGGCTGGCTCTACAGCCAAAAGGGGAAATGCAAATCTGAGGTGTTTGTCTGATCTAATCTTGTTAGCTTTGGCTTGCCTAATTGTGTTGCTTATTTGGAGTTTCTTTGCTTATGAATAGATTGATCCAGTCTTTCTGAATGAATACATTCCTAAAGTTTAGCCTCTTCAAGCTTCTGCTTGAGGCTGTTTTCCTATGGCAGGAAGACTGGGTCTGCTTTCTGCCTTTGTTAAGATTTTTCTCCTCTTCTCCTTTAGGGAAAATATTCTATCCTGCCTCTTTTTAATAATAAGAATAAAGAATATTTTAATTGGGGGGGGGGTTCCTACACTTGTTTACCAAACACCAACCTACAATAATATCCCTAGCCTTTGACATGTCTTTGTACTTTTAACTCTCTATTCTTTGACTCATACTCTGAATGAGTTTGCTTGGGTGTGCTGAAATGTGAAACATACACAACCACAAGGTTAGCTTAATGAATGTATTTTTGCCTTCAATTTTCCATTCCCCCACATTGTCTTTTCTATCCAACAGCAGCAAAAAGAGTCCTACAGAATTATGGGTAAGTTATACACATGCTGGGTTGATGGAAGATTCACCCCTCCAGCTTACTCCAGCGTGATCACAAGCAATCCCTCATTGCTGGAGGGCAGAAACATATGAAATCATCATTTCCCCACCTTCTCCAGCTCATAGCTGATACAGCCACCACCCTTTTTTCTGGCTCTGCATCAAAAGTAGCATTTTCTGTTCTTCCTTTGCTCAAGCCGTGCTCTTTGATTTGCATGCTGATCTTCAATTTCTTCCGTCAATCCCCTTGACTAAAGGGAACAACAAAGGAAGTAAGATTCATGTGGTTTTGCTTTAAACAGCTCTTAATTAGCTAACTAATTAATTAAATGTTTATGGCTGCCCACCCAGCATCATCCTTAATGCCAAGAGTGATGGGTTAAAGTATAGAATCTTGAAACTGAGAAGTTTTTTTAAAACTATTATTATTAGTGAAGTCAATAAACTTTGAAGTTTTTCATTTCTGTTTGCTCATGTTGTTTGCATGACAGACTAAAAACTAATATCTTTGATAAGCCTATATTGATCTCTTTATCTGCTGATTCTTTTTACCTAGAGATACTCCACCTCTCATTCTCAAGAACCACTTTTTATACCTTGTAAGGAAATTCCCCCACTCCATTAGCCTACTGTGGTTTGTTGTGAGAACGCAAACATGCCCTTTGATTAGTGATCATTCCCCTTAATGCCACTCCTCCCCTCCTCTTCCTTTCCCTCCCCATCCCTCTCCTTTTGGATTTAAAAAAAAAATAGGATAGTAGTATACTAGGATAGTAGTATTTTTGAAGGGGTGTATATGTGTGTGTATTAAATTAGGTAACATTTAAAAGAACTTTCTTCTTCTAGTCTAAGTGATAGGAAGCAAATGGTAAAACTGGTATTTTCTTTCTTCCTTTCTCCTTTTGGGGAGAGAGGTTAAACTATTTTTGCACATGTGCCAACAGGAGAATCCTTAGAGGCTGTGGAGAACAGGGTCCAGACAAAGCACCCCTATGGCCATAGCTAAGAAAAGGGTTAAAGGTTGAAAAGGGGTTTTCTAAGCCAGAATTATTTCAAGCCAGATAAAAAACACACAGCTGAACACGGCAGTGCGGAAAAATCCTGAGTTAAGTCATAGAGATTAATCAGTCTCAGTCAGAACTCCCAAAATGAACATCAACACTGATTATAAGACTATGACTAAACAGTAAACCTGTATACATTAAGCAAAGTGTCGTTTTCATTCATTAATAGAGGGATTGTGTCTTATCAAAGTACTGTGGATGAAATGTATATCTGTGCATGATTCCCTTTCCACTAACATTGGAAAAAATATATCAGGGGATATTGTATGTGTCATTTGTTCAATTCACCACTCACCTAGAAAGTTATATGGATAAGTTTGGATCATTTCCCGAGAAGGAAAAACCATCCATGTTTAAGAAGTGAGAAAGAAAAAGGAAGAATGCTCAAAGGAAAAAAAACACCAGAAGGAGATGGTATGCAAAAGAATCTCCAAAATAATCTTCCAGTGCAAATGAAACTATTTTAATTCAGAATTCAAAATAATGTACAAAATTACATAGTATTGTTTTCTGCTTGGCTGCTTTTGGATGATCACCACTCAACAATACCGCTATCTGCTATGTTGTAAATGGAAAAATGTCCATCTTCCCAATTACTTGGACAGACTTTTAGAGGAAAATGCACATGGCTTCAAAAGTTAGAGAATTCAGACATTTTTCCAGTTAATAATGCAGTTATTAATCCATATGAAAAATTGTATCAGTTAAGAAATTAGCAGCATGTGGAATAATTGTTCTCACTCCAACATCTGTTTCTATCATTACAACCCTCATCCTCATAAATCATCTCTGTATACCGGTATATCTGTAATTATGTGTTGGTGTGGTTACGTAGTGTTACAATTGAAGTTGAGATTTAGAGGGAATAAATTTTACTGTCCTCACTTTAGATCTGTATTTATTTCATGATGCTTTGAAAATCTTATGCTGATTTTAACCCTTCCTGGTCAGTCCCCCTGGTATTTAGATACCCTAAAATAGAAGCACTGTTGGCACATGTGCAAAAATGGAGCATGCATAATTATTTGTTTGTTCCCTAAAAATTGATATGCCACCCACTCCCATGTGTGACATCAGGTGGTTAACAAATATTGATACATAAATTAAAATCTGGCTAAACATCACAAAAAAGAAGCTAGCTGTGTTTATTTGTTTTCTATAGAATGGGTTTTTGAACCAAAACAAAAATTGTTTAAAATCTAACTATGAAATTAGAGCAGATCTGTATACAAATGAATTGAAACTACAATACAAAGAGTTTTGTGGTTTGCAAGATTAAAGTGAAGGTCATGGAATACTGTTGTGGCAAATAGATGCAGATATATTCAGATACTATGTATATGATTATTATAATTTAAAAAATTATCCTGAAGTCTTTGAAATCCCAAGGCACTTTTTTTATATAAAACCATCTTTTGTGCATGAGATAATTTTGCAAATATAAATATTGCTTAGGGTACTGGGTTCTGTAAGGAAATTAGTTTAAATTACAACCTTGTCAAGCAGTAAAACTGCTTTAAATTTTATTTTGATGTCACTGATTAGAAAGAGACTACTTTTCACAATCCATTTTAGGTACAGGGGTATGTAGGCAAGATACAGAAAACATGATGAAATCAGAACCATTTAAGTGTATCTTTTGGAGGGGAAAAGAACAACCAGATATTTCCAGTGTCAGATCCCAGATCAACTCATTGATTTCTGAAGAAATACATATAATGAACATTTCTTTTATCACTTCACAGAAATATTGTGTTAGGGAATAATAATACTGTTGACTGTAGGCTGTCATTGCTTAGGACATTCTTTTTAAATGCCTTCATGATCTGGAAAGAGAGCTACAGTTTCTGCAATTAATTAATTTAGACTGAACCCAGGGATATCAATGTACTTTCAAGACTACAGTCTACCTTAGTGCATTGTTTTCTCTCCCTTTTCTTTTGCACCCATCTTTGTATATAGCGCACGGATTTATCTTTTCCTGTGTTTTATGTGGTGGTCTTCAAAAAAGAAAATGAATATGAGAAGTTACAATGTTCATAAAAAGAAAAATAACCTGGCACTTATACCAATGCCTATGGAAGACTGAGTTCAGCCTGAGAGTCCTTGCAGTCTATGGTTACAGGAGTTGCAACAATTTATTACAGTTGTTTTCAATTGTCTCTGAACTTACCAAATTGGGAAATAAATTCTAGGTCTTTGCAAAGTGGACTCTATCTGCTTTGGCACTTTGCTTTGAGCATCAGAAGTGATAGATCTGCCCTGCCATTTAAAGACTTGTGTCAGGGCCAAATAATTTCCTACCAGCTGCTGCATTCAAACCAAATGGCTTTGACACCTGTATTATAAAAGGCATTCAATCTCATTTATCCTTATGGACAGAGCATTTATTGTCCACTGGAACAGTCCTGGAACTGACTTTCCACAGATATACTGTAGATTTGGGTAGACACAAGTAATCTGTCATCTAGATTGCATGATTTCCTAGGCATCATTACTGGCTACCTTTTCTTTCTGCCCTTTTCTGAGCCAAGAGAAAGTATCAGAGATATCAACTGTAAGACTGTCATCAAATTTAGGAACCCCAATGAATGTGTGTCAACCTACTGATAAGGGCTTGGCCAGTAATGAAATGTCTGCATTTTTGTACTAGTACTTGAAAATATGCAACCATATTTTTAGCAATTATATTTAATTACAGCTGTTTATGGGTTGATCTTGGGTTGAATAGTATTTTTTTAAAAATAGGATGAAAAGGTAATGTGAAAAACCGGGCCTAGTAATTTTTCCTTGATGGTTATATCCTTCCTGTAGTTTCTAATTGTTGCTGATCCTCACTTCAATGTGCATGCTTACTAATTAGGCCATTGATGCTGTGTGACGAGAGAGTAGGAGGTTTTGGAAGGTAGTTTGAAGAAAAATATAGGCTAAAATGTGTTTTTTCCCCTGACGGTAGCTATTAATGTCAAAGATATCATTGATGCAAGAAATGAGAAGAAGTTGGAGGAGCTGGAAATAGATTGATCATATGTTACGTGCACTTGTTTCGCATCAGTTGGGAAAGCATGATCTTTTTTGGTGAGCAATTTTAAAACTTCATTAAGTGAATCTGCCCTTCAGAATACTGATAAGTACCTGATTTAAAGGTACAGCACAACAGTTGTGGGGTGTTCAAATTTTAGTGCTTTTTAAAAATAATGTCTTTTTTTTACATCAAAAATGTACTGCCTCTGGGGTTCATTTGTCAAAGAGAGAGAGAGAGTGATAATGAAAGAGCATTTATTCAAATCTCTCTTTTTTAGCATAGATTAAAAAAAATAAAGTGGAAGAAAATAAACAATATTGAATTCCCTGGCTACTCAATGGAAATGCTATTTCTTTGGAAAGTTGAGCCTTTATGATAAGTAAGATGTGTAATAAAAAGAATTCAGCACAATTTAGTCATAACTGAGTTTGGTATGCACATCCTTTGGGTTTGTACAGAACATTTATGTCTCAGCAACTCTCCCCATAGGACCATCAAGGCTTCTTGGATTTAAAGAAAAGGTTTTAAAGATTCACTATAAGGGAACTACTGAAGAAGAAAAAAATATCCCAGTGAGTTTTGAGAATCAATTGCTGCTAGTGTTTGTAACCCATGCTACACCCTTGCTTTATAAAGATCAACAAATCATTTTAATTGCATACAACTATGATAAGATAAGATAATCTCTGTTACAACTAAAGATTGAAATTGCATGTTTTTAGAGAAAGAGAAGCCATTACCATGAAGAGGAAGTCAAGACTGAGCCAATGAAAAGCCCCCCAGTGACAAATCTGAGAAGAGGATTTTGATTTGTTTCCTGAGCTGATTGCAAGCCACTTTTGGTAATGCCCACAATTACTGCAATAATTTTTTCCCCAAGGGGCATGTTTGAACCAAAAACTAGAATGAAATTACATACAAGCACATGGTTGTATGATGATGATGATTTCAGACAGGAAGGAGGAGCCTAAAGTAGGGTGAGATTACAGACTGTTGTTTTAAGCCTATGCAAATTATACTTTTATTTAATTGGCTACATTACAACGATAGATTTGGATTAGTTATTTAACAGTACATAGCAGTCAATGGCACTGATAAGGTTAACCCTACTGATTGGGTTAATTCATAGGTGTGCTGGGAAATATAATGAAAGGTGTTAAAAATAATGAAATGGTATTTCCTTACACAGTTATTTAAAGGAAGGGGCCTTAAGATTCTGTAACTAAATTGTTATTTTAAGATAGCTGATATTGGGGGGGGGGGCGGAAACTTGAGTTCCCAATGGTAGTAGCTAATCCTCTGAAGCCGACTTACATTCTTTTGGTTAACACTTTCACTTATCTTGCAAGTCTGGTCTTACTTTTTCTCCAGCTGAGAATTCCAAGTGCCAAATTGCTTTCTGCTGAATTTGCAATACTGCTTATTTAAAGAAAAAGTTTGGGCCCAAAGTTGAAACTCCCAAATTTTCATCTATATGACACTAAGTTAAAAATAAATTCTTGAATCTGATTATAGTAATTGCTAAGTATCCTGGAAAACATGGGCAGAATAATTAATAGTTACGATGACCTTTCAGTACAGTTTTAAATAAGGTACAAGAGCTTTATATTTTCTAAGGCTTTACACTATTTAAAATTATATTTGGAAAAAGCAGTGAGATCTTGCATGAGTATATAATACCCTTTCTATCTAGCAATCTGTCTTTTTACAGGTTTCTGGGTGAGACTGAAAATAGGATCTGTTTTAAGTAGAAAGTACAAGACAATACAACCTGTGACACAGCCACATTTTTTTCCAGGCGGGTACAGGCACTAATCATTTTATAGATCACAGCAACAAAAGACATTTCACAGCATTGCTTTTAAACAAAGCCATTACCAGTGACAGTATAGAAACAAATGGTGATTGGAAGGGCCAGGAAGAAGAAGCTCATGGAGGAATAAAGGATATCCCCAGTGGTGGGATTCAAATAATTTAACAATCAATACACCCATGGCCAAGTTGGCTGTCATGGGAGGTGTGGCCCATCCCCATCCTCCAGCTCCACCACAAGTGCAGGATGAGCCTAAACAGGCAACCTGACTCTGGGTGAACCAGTTGTCAAATTACTCCCTTCCCCCCTATCAAAGTGGATCCTGAGCGCTGTGCTGCAATGGAGAAAGGGCAATGGAGTGGCTGACACAAGGGAAGGAGGAGGGAAAGTGGCCTTCTCTTTCCCTCATGCCAGCTGCTCTGTTGCCTGTTTCTCCATTGCAGCGCAGCACCCAGGATCCACTTTGATAGCGGGGGTGGATGGGTAATTTAACAACCAGTTCTTCCATACTGGTGCGAACCGGCTGAATCCCACCACTGGATATTCCACATCTTCAGGGAAAAAAAGTGATTTTTAAAATCATTGACATGCTTTTCAGAACTTGTGGTTCCTGCTGTGCTTTTATAAAGCTGCAAGTAAAAAAAAACATATTATGTAGTCATCTATCCTCTGCTTTGAGAAGGGGGGGGGGAGTATTTAACATGGTACCATGAGGTGATTGCCATCATGGTATAGTTCTAAATTATAATATATTTGAGTAACTAAATGTGGAAGAGAGGGGCAATGTTTTTTATTTGTTATAGATATCTTACCCTTAAATAAAGACTTGATTTCATATGCAAGCCTTTATGAGTAATTAAGGACGAGACCCATTTTTGAGGAACAGCATTTTAAAAATGATCTACTTCCCAAATCAGGTGAAAACTGAATCCTTTGACATAACAAGATACAACTGCTCCCTGGGTACCCCAGAAACAGTCCCATTGTGGGTTTTGACTGTTGCTGGAGGAAGCCTGTTTACAATTAGCAACAACCCATCATCTTATCAATGTTATGTCTGATACTAAATATTGTAACATACGTACTGTCATTTCTTGTTGCCATCAACTTCCTTGTAAAAGGGATGGTTTCCAGCTGTCGGAGTATGCGCTAAACAGTCTGCTCATTTCTCATGCCAGGCAGAACAGAACAGAAGTCAGCACTTTGGTTTATTTTTGTTTCATCCATGTAACATATGCTTGGCTCATGCACCTATCAAGTGTGCTCTCTCTATATGAAGCAATCCATTTGTCACCCTCAGCTTTTAAAAGAAGGGGATTTGACTCCCTCACAAAGCTGCTTTCTTAATGTATTCACATAAGAAACTGCCTTTCACATGACCTTTGCAAGATCCAATTTTTCCATTCCTCTTTATCAAATGAAAGTAGTAATGTTGGTTGATCTATTAGCAGCGTGCATCAGATCTGGACAATTTTGTGCATTAAATATGGCTGATTTGTATAAAGATTTTGCAGATGACCAAAGTAGGTAAAACTGTGCTAATAATTCAGAATTTAGAAGAACACAGGGACAGAACTGGGCATATCTGACTGCAACAGCATTCTAATAACAGTAACTCTACCCATCCAGATTGACATGCTGCAGATTATTTCCATCAGCCAAATAGTGTTGGCTAGTGGGAACTAGAACATGGGCCTTATCTGCAGTAGCCCCTGTTTTGTTAAATATCCTCCCCCACTTCCAGAGATTAAAAAGGCCTTTTGGAAGATTTAAAAACCTGGCTGTGTTTTTATGGGATGCTGAATGTGTTAAGGAACCCATTTCTTGTCTTTACTGTTAACTGCCTAAGTATCTCGACTGCGGTGTATATTTATTTTGAATGTCTTTTTGTTTTTTTAAATGCTTTGTATTGTTTTAATTGTATTTATACTTTTGGAATTGTAAGCCACCCAGAGTCATTGATTGAGATGGGTGGTGGAAGGAAGGAAGGAAGGAAGGAAGGAGAAAAAGAAGCAAGTGAGCAAGCGAGCAAGGAAGGAAGGAAGGAAGAAAGAATGAAAAAATGGAAGGGGGAAGCGGAGGGAAGGAAGGAAAGAAAAAGAAACAAAGAAGGAAAAACGAAAGGAAGAAAGGAAGGGAAGGAATCTTGTTTCTGCCTGAGCTTTCCAATGATAGTGCTTTGGGGAGGAATATTGAAATACTGTGCACAGAACTGTGTACTGAACTCAGCTTGCTCTCTTTTCCACAAATAAAAAGACCAACAAGAGCTTTGTCTGAATCTGTGCATCCTGTGATGACATAGTATTGGATCCTTGCTTGGGCAGTGTTGATTCTTCCCATCCTTCTACTTCAATCACTATTTGTTCCACATCTGTCACACTGCTATCCCTTTTATACTGTGGTGATTTTGGTGCCAATTAGCACACTTACACACACACAAACTCACACACAGACTGTTTTCCATTTATCATGATTCCACAACCCTTCACTTTTGAAAATGTTCTAGGGGCATGTGTCAAATTCCTACCCAAGGAAAAACAAACAATACACAATGGGCGAAAGGAAAAATAAACACTTCTCTACAGCATGAAAAATCCTTTCCGATAAGTGCTGTTGGATAATTCTTTCTGAAACTGTTTAGGTTTCTTACCAATGGCTACTGATAGTGTTTATGATTTTTAATAACATTCTAAAAATGTAAGTGATTGGGTATAACCTAAGTAGCAAACCCTCAGATTAGAAATGTTACTGTTGCACTCAACATGTTCAAATGAAGCTTAGTAGCATGTTCTCCCCAACAGGATTGACAGTTCCATCAAATATAATAGAATTCTTGCAAGAAATAAAATGGAGGTTTTTAAAGTAAAGTAAAATAAAACAAAATAAAATGTAAATCAGCATATGCAAAAAGTCCTGAAGTTATTGTCTTTTACAAAATTCCCTCATAAATGAAACAAACTTACATGGTCTGAAATAGTCAGATCTACCCATCGCTAGGATTTCTTATATATTCTGCTAATTCAAGTTTATATCTGTATTTTGAACTGTGTGTGTGTGTGTGCGATTTGATTGGGCCAATCAAATGTGCAAATGGGTTGAGGAAGGCAGCTGATGTTGCTGCGAAGCGGTGTGGATGAGTGAAGTCCTGCCGATTTCTTCAAGCCTGGAGGCTCTAAGGGGCTGAAAGTCACCCTGTAGGGGTGACGAAGATAGAGGGGATGCCTTGGTAGTCGCGAGGAGAGTGCAGTCTCCTCATTTGACCAGAAGAAAGCCCCTTTGTACCGGCAGAACAAACAAACATTATGACTGAACTGAAGCCATGACAGCTGAAATGGAAGAGAAGAAAGAAAAGATCTTGTAACAGTGTGCTCAGTCTGGATAAGAATGTTTCTAACTTTTGCTGTGGAATTTTCCCTAAAACACCTCCCTTTGGAAAGTGGGACTCAACAGAGGTAAATAGCAGTGATTACCGCTGGAGCTACTGTCTGGAGCTATTGTCAGTTTTGGAAAAGAAAGAAAAGAAATTGTAGACAGAAGTAATTTTAAAGATAAAGGATAGACTGGTTTCACTAGTTTTTAGTAACCTAAATCATACCAAAATTCTGGATTATATTTTTATTACCATCTTGATTTGAAGGACTTTAGAAAATTATTGGAAAATATTTATGGAGCAATTTTATTTACACTAAAAGCAGAGAAAAAAGTAACAGAGACACCTACTGCCAACTTAAAGCTTGGAGTTTTGAAACACAGTGGAAATTGTTAAGAGACTATTTAATGGAGTGATTGTGTGAATTGCTGTAATATTGGCTATCTTGGTGTGATGAATAATTGGGATAGTGGGACTTTGATAGATTATTGAGTAAATCATTAGAGGCAAAATGGGGCAGGAGGAAATAAGTGTATTATTAAAAGAAATACTATTGATGCTCCAAGTTACTCAGGAAATGATGACAAGGAACTATAGGGAGATACATGACGTAGTTGTGAGACCAGAAATGTATGAGCAAATGACATTGAACAATGATCATGAAACAGGAAGTAGAGGAGAAAATAGAAAGAACAGAGGAAAGGACAGGGGAAGAAAGACGTCAAATGATTCCAAAAGATAAAGTAGAAGAGTTAGTAAATGATAAAACAGAAAAGGTAAATTACATTTTCAAGAGATAAAAAAATAGAAGGGGATATGCAGAAAGACACCCCTGAAGTGAAGAAAAGATTATTGAAAGGTGTACTGAAAGCTCAAAAGAGTGAACAAGTGGCAGAAATAGAATAAATACTTAGATCAAACATGAACAAGACAAGAAGATACAAGACCACTAGGAAGTATGGGAGATGTGCCAAGAAGTCAATAAGAGTGGCGATACAAAAACGGGCAAGAGATGAGGGATAAATGCAGAATACTGTTTAATACAGGAGTTGTTCTATTAAGAATTAGTTTAAAGATAGAAACAAGAAATGGAGAAAATATTACTTAACTTGGGAACTATTTTATTAATGTTTAGAAAATAGAAGCAGAAGGTAGAAATGTGGATATGTAAACAAAGATGAAATAATTTGTATAAGTGAATAATGAATATCAAATAATTAAGACAAGTAAATCTTATAATTACTTGGAGGATAATGGTTATAAATGTGATCTTTCTATGATGTCTATAACGTTTGATATTACCAATAGATTATAGAGAAAACTGAGTAGAGGGTTTAACTAAATAATGCAATTTTTAAAAATAAGGATAAGTGAAGAAGATGGCAAATAGGATCTGAAAACAATAGTCATAATTACTGTGTGTATAAGATTTATTATCTGAACTTAGAAGAGATTGTACCCAGACAGTAAGTACACTGTTGTTGTGAATTTAGAAATTTTGTATACAACCCAAGAAAATTGTATAATAAAAATAAAAAATAAAAAATGTGCAAATGGGCCAATCAACTACTACTAATCAATATTAGGTGATCATGTATTAATTCATAAAGCTATCCTACTCATGCATTAGTCATAACCTTATTTTTAAATCTACAGAGTCTCAAATTAAATGAAAATGTAAGCATTTGCATATCTATTTGCTAACAATCCCCTTCCTACCTTGGTGTATTGCTGTCTTGGGTGCCTGCTCAATGTCTCATTAAGTCATGTAAATGACTCTTCAGAATACATTCAGAGGATGACCGGTAGCTTTCTGGGATTGCACACCCTGGACTTTTGAGTCTAGCCACAGCAGTGTCCCTGAGCACAGACAGCATGTTTTGCTTGCAGGTATGTAACCAACAGTATGATTTGTCTTAGAACCCTTGGAAGGAAGTGGGAGAAAATACTTTGAGTCAACACATGATGCATAATTTGGTATTAGAGAAGAAAACAGGACTCGCCCTGGTATTAGTTTCTTACGGGGACCAATTAGACCTCTCTGGGTTGCTTGTAAGCAGGAAATGGAGACATACCCATATCTCAACATTGTTGAGGTGTGGGTAACATGAAGGTAACACTGACTTGTCATCCATTAATTCATCCAATCTTCTTTTTAAAAACTACCTAAATTACCAGCCATCTTCACAACTTGCATATGAAGAATGGTTGCAGGAATTGAGTATGGCTAGTCTAGAGGAAAGAAGGACTAGGGGTGACATGATAGCAATATTCCAGTATTTGAGGGGCTGCCACAAAGAAGAGGGGATCAACTTATTTCCAAAGCACCAGAAGGAAAGACAAGAAACAATGGATATAAACTACATAATCAAGGAGAGAAGCAACCTGAAATTAAGGAGAAATTACTTTAAAGTGAGGATAATTATCCAGTGGAACAGCTTGCCTTCAAAAGTTGTAGGTGCTTCATCACTGGAGGTTTTTAAGAAAAGAATGAAAAGCCACCTGTCTGAAATTGTATGGCAAGGTTAGACTAGAAGACTTCCAAGGTATCTTCCATCTCTATTTTGATTGATTGATTGATTGTAGAAATAATTTCCACAGGTTAAGTATTAGAAATGATCAGATGAAGAAATATGAAGTCAAGCAAATGAAATATAAGCCCAAGAATTGCTTTAATGTTTTGGGTTTACTCATATACTTTACTTGACAGAGCAATTTTAATATCATTTTTAATGAAGAAAAATTATTTGATATAGAAGGGTATGAGAAAAAACAAGATGGAGTGGGGAATAAATACTTTGCCTGCAGGCTTTTCAGAGTTTTGCTTTTATTTTGGAATAGTGTCAAAACTGAAGGAAATCTGGGAGTACATCTCAATTCACTGGTCCATTCTGTTAATGGAAATTTGAGTTAACCTATTGTTAATTTAAAATGTGTATACTCATACAGGGATTGGTCCATCCTGCCATTCTAAAACAGCTGCATTAAGTTACACTGTAGAATTTGTTTTTCTGTCAAGGCAATATGTTGAAGACATGGATAAAACAAGTGCTTTCAATAGGCTGAAAGCATGGGAGCTAAACATAGGTAAAGTCCTATGGACTTAAATGGAATATAATATCTAGTGAAAATAATAAGCAGTGCAGTTTTAGTTGTATTATTATACAAAGAATCAACATGCCAACTCTAGATAAATGCAGTCAATTGGTTACAATTTAAGATGGTTTTATGTAAATCTCCTCAGTAGCATAATTCAAATATAACTTATTGATTATAATGGGTTGTTGTTGTTAGTTGTGAAGTTGTGTCAGACCCATCGTGACCCCATGGACAATGTTCCTCCAGGCCTTCCTATCCTCTACCATTCCCCATAGTCCATTAAGCTCACGCCTACTGCTTCAGTGACTCCATCCAGCCACCTAATTCTCTGTCGTCCCCTTCTTCTTTTGCCCTCAATTGTTCCCAGCATTAGGCTCTTCTCCAGTGAGTCCTTCCTTCT
>JANHFT010005087.1:257531-275078 GCA_032467955.1 Pseudoxenodon macrops
TTTGAGGCTGTAACAACAGAGTCGGGTAGGGCATTCCAGGTGTTGACCACTCTGTTGCTGAAGTCGTATTTTCTGCAGTCGAGATTGGAGTGGTTCACCTTGAGTTTGTATCGATTGTTTGTCCATGTATTATTGTGGTTGAAGCTGAAGAAGTCATTGACAGGTAAGACATTTTAGCAGACAATATACATATTCACTTTTTAGTAATAAACTCACTAAGGCTGGATTCAGATAGTTCTTGGGCTCCTAGAATGGCCTATGTGACACCACTGTTGTGTGTGGTGTGGTTGCCAGTTGGCTTCCAAGTCCAATTCAAAGTGTTGGTTATTACTTGAAAAACTTTTATGGCATAGGTCCAGGTTACTTGAGGAATTGACTAACCCTAATGAGATTGACCCGCCACACTCTTGTTGGCAGAGAAGTCATGCTGCAGATCTCATTGGTCAAGGAATTCTAGCTTGCAAAACTCAGAAAAAGAGCCTTTTCTGCTGTGGCTCCTGCCCTCTGGAATTGTCCCCCTCAAATTGAGATCTGCACCCCTTCTCCTGGACCTTCTTAAAACCTGGCTCTGACAATTGGCCTGGAACCCTTATGTCATACTGGATGTGCTTAATGGACTGAGAGAAGATTCTACCTCCACCCCATTTGTATCTTATTCCCTTCCTTAGCCACTTTTTAAATTTTCAATATTAACATTTATTATAATATTTTAACAATACAAAACATCCTGTTGCTTTTACTTTATTTTAAGCTGCTGCTAGATGAAATGAGTGGCATATAAATTTAATAAATACATAACATATGAATTGTGGAATCCTTGGTGCTCTCTGAGCTGGTTGTTTGCATGTAGACATTTCATTACCCAACCAGGTAACATCATATGAAGTGCTCCTATGTATCATAAACTAGCCAGCTACATTTTAGAGTAGCACCTTGTGCAAACTTAACTTGTGAGATTAACGTGTTGTGTGAAGTTATAAAAATTGTTAATTCCATGAAACATGGTAAAGATAATAATGCCTAAGTGTGTTGTACAAATAAACCTAAATATGCCCAAGGGAAATGAAGCGGCAGATAACCTGCTGCTTAATCTTACATCATGCTGGCTTTAATCAGAGATGAAAAAAGCACCCTTGCTAGGTTTTAAGCCCACCTGGTGTTTATGATTTGAAATTTCTTTCCTTTAAAATCAGTGCAAGAATTAGTTACATCAGTTGCACGCTGATGTGGCTAAAACATCTGATCCTGGAACTTCATGGTGGAATAAAGAAGCTTTCTTCATTCGACCTAGAAATAAGGAGGAACTTTCTGACCATGAGAACAATCAACCAATGGAACAGCTTGCCTTCACAAGTTGTGGGAGCTTCATCACTGGAAGCTTTCAAGAAGGGACTGGACTGCCATCTGTCAGAAATGGTGTAGGGCAGAGGTGGCTTTTTTTCTACTGTGCATGCGCGCGCCACAAGGCATGCCCACAAGGCGTACCCACGAGGTGCACTCACGAGGCATGGGAGGCAGTGAACTGGCAGCGAGGTAAGTTAGAACCCACCCTTTATGTAGGGCTGTGATGGCAAACCTATGGCACGTATGCCACAGAGCCATATCTGAGGACAAGCGAGGCATTGCCTTATGTCAGCTCCAGTGCGGATACATGCGCTGGCCAGCTGATTTTTGGCCTTCCAGAGGGCAAGGGGATGCCATTTTCACCCTCTCCAGGCTTCAGGAAAGCCTCTTGAGCCTGTGGATGGTGAAAAACAGACTCAACAGGCCTACCGGTAGTAAACAAACTTCCAGTAGGCCCATTGGGCATGTTTTTTGCCATCCACAGGCTCTAGAGGCTTTCCTGAAGTCTGGGGAGGGTGAGAAACCAGAAGTCTGGAGGCTTCAGTGATGGTGGCGGTGGTTGTGGGTGCATGCGCAGGGGGAGGGCATTGCATTATGGGTGAGGGCACGTGCGCGTGCGCTATTGCACGTGCCCTTTTGGCACCCAAGCCAAAAAAAGGTTCACCATCATTGGTGTAGGGTCTCCTGCTTGGGCTGGGGGGTTGGACTAGATGACCTACAAGGTCCCTTCCACCTTTATTATTCTATTCTACATTTTGCACAAATGTAAATCTACATTTATACCTTTTTGTCTATGCAGCTTGCCAGGACACACCACTTATGTGCTAACTTGCTCTGGTTATAAAAGAATAGCTTTACCTGATCTTTACCCTTTCTAGCTAGCAGATTTTAAAGTTAAGGTGGTATATCTGATTGCACTCAGTAGCACTTTTAGGAATGGTTTTTTTTTAATAGCCTAAATTGAAAATCATGGCATATATAAGAACATGCAGTATTAAGTTCATTTTTGGGTCTGTGTCCCATTTTTATGTATTTATGTATTTCTTTTACTTCAGATGTTTAGTGCACATTGCAAAAAATAAAAACGATGTCAGAATTTGGATTTGCATGTAGAAGTTGATAGATGGGATTAAACCTCCAAAAAGCTAAATAAAAATCAGTGTTCATCAGACGAAAATGCTTTTTCGTTCTGATTTTCATAATGTAATTCAGTAATGCAAATAATCAAAGAGCCCAAGGCTAAATGAAGGAATCTTCCCTCATGTTCTGCTTTGTTCTGGCTTCATGCTTCAATATGCTTTTCAAAAGTCAACCAACATTTTAACCTGTTTTGGGAAATTGCCAATATTTTTAAGATGTCATCTTACAAGCTGACACCTGACAGATGTGTCTCTTAACAGAACAATTGACCAAGAGAGTCAATTAAATGTATGAAGCTTTAAAAGGCTTCGTGTGGCCTTTGGAAAATCTCAGGTTCTTTAGAAGTGGTAGCAGTTATCCATACTGAAAGCGGTCATTAAAAAGTGTTAACTTTAAGCCTGGTAGCCACGTATTTTACAGAGAATTCCTTTGATATCAATGATCCAATTATCTCTGTTCAGCAGAGCAGATCCTACTGCACTTACCAATTGTTCACCCAATTAGAAGCAGGCTCTTATAGACATAGTCACTGTGCTTGCATTCACATGACACACTGATCCATACACGAGCCAACCACATTTTTGCCTAGCATGTTGTACAAACCCCGGTTTAGGCAATTAATTTATGGTTCAGCATCTCAGGAGGTACTAGAATGTTGGGTTAAGTGAATAAATGGTGACTTTGTTAAGCAGTTTGTCAGGTGAACCCAATCAATAAAACCATTCTTCTTTTGATTAAGGAATTATTTGTAGGCCCTTTTCCTCTAATGTTGACTAGCTCAGTCCTCTGAACTTAGCATGGCTACTAGATGGCACATTGGTACATCTCTTTTGATTTTCAATTGTTATAAGACGTTTGTGAAAATATGGTTAATTTTTCCTTGAGAGATTCACTGGCAGCATAGTATCAATGTACAGAAGCAAGACAAGTTCATTGCAAGGCGATGATGTACAGTTGAAGGTGCATTCCAGGGAGGGCATCGCAATTTCCCCCTCATTCAAGCCAATAGTTTTCTGTGTGGATGGTAAAAATTGACCTTGGCTTGTCTGTCTTAGTTGTGAAACTTGGAATCCATACAGCAAATTTACTGACTGAAATCCTTTTTCCCCCTTCATTCTATTTTGATTGTTTTTAAATCTTGTTAGTTGCTGGTCCTTTCTTCTCTCTTTTATATAAACCAGTCTGAGGGCATGCTAGAACAATGAGAGAGCAATAATTTAAATAAATCATATATTTACATTACCTGTATTGCAGATACCTGCTATTACTGCCAAAAAAATTGCCTTTGCCATCAGCTTCAAGAGAAGATTTCCTAGTTTTTAAAAACTTATTTAATGATTTGAAAAGTACGCTGTTTATGCATGGTTAGGTGCAGTTGTAAGAGATTTTGTTTTTAAAAGCAAACATATTATGTAACTTTTTATGGGCACAGAATGCTATTGCAAGGATTAGCATACTAATCAAGCATACAGCACAAAATAAACATTGATAGATAGATAGATAGATAGATAGATAGATAGATAGATACACAGAATTAAATATAAAAATATGATCACATTATTCTATCTATAATCTATCTAAGTTTTCTATCCTCAAAAGAAGCATGGATTACAGTTCAAAACATTAGGGGCCCTTTTTTTTAACGAAAAAAAAAACTAGCGTTCAGTACATAACATCAATTGCTGTACTCTTAATAGGGTATGTTCTTTTAAAACCTCTGAATAATGAAAACAAGAGTTGATGGCACTGATTACTGTAACTGCTTCCAGATATATATTTTTTAATGAAGCAATGTTAATATGTTTCAATCAATAATAAGTACATAGATATAACTACCAGATTCATGATGCATGGAGAAAGTGGGATTCCAAAATTAGATTTGGGTTTTAAAAGATTTGGGTTTCCTGTCTGGCACAGGAAATCAGGAGTCCAGGCAATTCAAATGAATATATAAGTTCATTGCATGCTAATGTTCTCTACAAGAAACTAAACTAATGGTTAAAGCAAATTGGTGATAGATAAGAGTCAATAGAATTCAAGGTAGGCTGGCCTTAGATCCGTTGTGGGATGAAGGGATTCAAGACTGATGACACATTTGACCCCTCCCTGAGGCTCACCCTGGTCACCTCCTACAAAAAAGTTCATGTGGCTTTTGAAAAGGAATGGTGTGAACACAATGGAGGAATACAATATAATTAAGGAGGAGAAAATTCAATGGGCACCTCATCATATTAAAATGTATTATAGTTTAGATGATGAAACTCATATTTTAAGTTTCTGATTCAAAAACTATGTTTAGAGTAGACACGTACATAAATACAATCATACATACAATCATACATACATGGAGATGTAAACTTTCCTCACATCACTGAATCCAGATTTCTCCTGCTGAGGTCCTGAGAGAGGCTGTGATGTTATATTTACATATTCTGTACATATAAATGTACAGAAAGAGCAAATCTAAGCATGTTTTTTAATCATTTGCGTAATACAAAAGTCCAATAACCTTGACAGATATTCAAGGAGGAGAAAATAAATCTGGATGGGAGGGAAAAGGAATGTTCTGGCAGACACATGTTTGAACATCTTGTGTGTTACATAATCTGCTGTAAATGGCATTTTGTTTCTGGCAGAGAAAGGGAGGAAAGTTGCCGGAAGCAGATTTTATTGCATTTAAAATAGAGTTCATGATCCTGGTTAATTTTTGCTTAAAAGACTTTAAGCCTTGGGGGAGGGGACTTCATTTCCAGAAGGTGGTGGTGGGGTGCCTGATATGATGCATGAACCTAGAACACAAACCTTTTGGCTTGTCTGAGCTGCATTGAGTAAAGAGGGATTGTCTTTGCACACACACACACACAATATATATATAGTATATATATTATAGTATTAATCACATATAAATATATTTATATGTATATAAATCACATAATAATGTCAACAATTTGCAATCTTGTGGAGCCATATTACTAGCTGTCCAGGTCCACATGTGGCCTGCAGGCCATGGGTTGGAAATGTCAGGTCTAGAATAATAGCTCATTCCTCTTTTAATTCCATCTGCTTGGTGAGGAAAGTAGCAGGTTTGAGCTCCCTTGTCAATGCTGTCCAGCTATATTGGACCACAATAGCTGGAATTTCCTGCTTGTAAGCCATTCAGGGCATTGTGGTCCAACATTGGTTAATTATACAGCAAATGTTTTCAAGTGAGGCAAGAGAGTGTTGAGCCCCCTATTGAAGTGTCACTGACTTTAAAGAGGGACCCTCCCTAGTTTTCTAGAAGGAAAGAATTATTTTAATTATCTTGTAAAATTCTATTAATATAACCATACATTAAGTTAATATTCATAGTTGTGCTTGTTGCCCTGAGTACCTCAAAAGGCTAGTTCAGGGGCGTCAAACTTGTGACCTATGGGCTGGATTTGTCACACGCTGGCCACGCCCACACTCAGTTTAGCACAAGGGGGGGAAAAGTTGAGATATGTTACATTATGTGGGTGTGATGATGGGTTTGACCCCTGGGCTAGTGGATTGTGAGTTTGGAAAACTCTTTTCCAAATATTTCAGCCCAAAATGCTCAAATGGAACCTTTTGTCTTGCTTTCCTTTATGGAGGTTTTCATATTAAAGAAGAGCTACCATAATTGCTAAATGAGAGTCAGTTTGGTACATAGGTCAAAGTCAAAATCCTAGAAACCAAAAGACCATGAGTTCTAGTCTTGTCTTAGGCATGAAGCCAACTGGGTAACCCTGGACCAATCATTATTTGTCAACCCTAGGAAGAAAGCAGTGGTAATCCACTTTTAAAATCTTACCAAGAAAATCTCAGAGATTTGTCCAGGGAATTGCCAATAGTCATCACTGATTCAAAGGCACATGTCTGTGCGCACACACACATACACATTGCTAAATATGATTACTCAGCTAAATCGGTTTTTATAATCCACTGGAAATTTAAAGATGTATTGATACCAATGAATATTTTCAAGTCAAAATAATTAGCTAAGACTGTACTTTCTAGTCTCTGTCTTGAATGCATTTCTGTCCTAGAGCGTTTGTTATCTGGGTTTCCTGTCTATCATTGAGAATGATGAAATGAATGAAAAGGGGACTACATTGTCTAGTCAACTTGTGGGGCACTTCATATTCAGTGTTTGTGCCCATTATTGGAAGAAATATCAATCTGGTTCAGTTCCAAGTGGGGAGAAAGACACTGGAAGCATGGAGGCTGATTTGAAAGATGGTTTAATGGAACAGAACCACCAAGCACATGTGATTCTGGGTAGCTGATCACATGGAGTGGACAGTGAGGGTTATTTATACCCTCTCTTGGGCCTTGCTCTTAAGTTTCCTCTTCCTGTGGCAAGAGCATGTATTCTATTGGCTATAGTCAGACTCCCATGGGGCCATGTGGAGTCATGTTTGTCTGAATCAAGTTTGGTTGAACCTTGGGCTGCTGCAGTGTCCCTCAGATTTTGTAATGCAGTGAACCCTGCTGCTAGATAATCCTATTATATCCTGGAGGGTCATGTCTTCCCATCACCCTGGAGCTGAAGGTCTTTTATTTTATAGATAGGCTGGCCCAGTCCTTCTCAATGGGCATGAAATATCTGTTGGAGGCAGGGAGCTGAGTCTTTGAGTTTCTGTCTCCCATAATATTTCTATTTCTCTGTTAGGGGAAATATAATGTTCTGTCTTTTTAATATTTTCTTAAAACATTTCATTATTCTAGGAGAGGGGTGGGTGCTAACTTTCTATACAATGAATGAGAAATGCATTTACCACTGAAATTTGTACACACACCCCACATGTTTTTGAGAATCAATATCATCTAGTGATCAAGACGCAGGAGGGTTCTAGTCTCCCTTAGGCCTGGAAGCCAATTAGAGACCTTGGACCAGACCCTCTCTCAGCCTAATCCACTTCCAATTCTATTTTGTTGGAAAACAAAATCCTTCATCAGCTCATGCACAGAGAGAGATGCTGTAAGAACTAGTGAGCAAAATGCAAACAGAAGCAGTTTCTGCAATCACACAAGGACAAAAATTAGGAAATACCACAACTGCTCCTCATACTCCTGAAACCAGAATAATTCCAAGAAGATCAGGACAAAGATAGTGGCTCCCCAAGGTGGATGTTCCCACAGGTATTCTTCTTTTTGTTTGCATCCTCTTAATTCCAAAGCATCATCCTATCCAAAACAACACCTGTTTGGCAACAATTCAGAATCCTCAACTCTCTCCTGCCTAATCTGAGTGCAAAAAGATTCATCACGGGTGCTTTAAAAAAAACAACTTCACTGTAAAACCAAAGAAAACATGACTTAGTTAAATAATATTTTAAAGAGGAAGTAAATCGTTTTGTTAATAGATTCATTTCCAGGCCTTAGTTAAAACAAGTAGATAGCCTACTGGAGATAAATAACAGGCATTTGCACATAATTAGTATACAAACAGAGTAATTGCACTTATTTGTGAACTGCAAACAAAGCCATAAACCAGGGAGACTTTCCTTGCCATGAACCAGAAATAATCTTCTTCCTTGTAGCCTCCTGGCAGGGGCAGGGGAAAGAGATTCTTTACTGTTTTCATACAGTTTTCATTCAGAATATGGGAAATGCAGTTTCTAATTATATTCTGAAGGGGGCAAAATTAAGTGCTAACGTTGTATGAAGCTTCTGCTTCTCCCTTCTTTGCCTCTGCGCCTCTTGTACTCCCTCAGTGTAATCACCGAATTGTTGTGATTGCAATGAAATAGATAGAATGCCTGTCTCGTAATGCTCTGGGGTTCGTTCTCACTGAAAGATTTCATCTAATTTGGCCCTCCTTGTGTCTCCAAAGGCATAGTAGCTCTTTATGAATCCATTTTTTTTCCTAAAGAAGAAAATTGCAGTCTTTTGTAAAGGTGACCCTCATTATCTTCCTGACCTCTTGCACGTCATCTAGCATGGAGTGTTTGCCTGTGGCAACAAAAAATAGTGACAATATTTGCAGGCACAATGCAAAAGACTTGCACACAGCATCTCTTGCTGCATAAGATACGTCTTTGCTCCAGCCTGATGAATATTTACCATATACAAGATGCCTCATCCAATTGCAAAGGACTATTTATTTTCTTCTTAGGCTGACAAAGTAGTTGACTTCTCCTGAAGGCTCACCATATTTATCTATTTCCGCTAAATGAAATGGGGATGTTTATGTATTTTATTATCTATAAACTTTCATTTTATACCACTGTCTGCCTTGATTTGAAAGCCTAGCAGATGTTTTGAAGTTCTAACAATCCTTAGGATTTGCCTTAGAAGCCCAGTGAACGTGAATGATTAAGTGCAAATAAGAGAGAGAGAGAGAAAAAAAGAGTAGGAGAGAGTGACACTGATTGATTATCTATTTTCTTGTTGATACTGCCCAGGCAGTATCTTCTTCCTCAGAGTCAAAAGATTCCCTTTTTCTAGCCTTCTTGTGGAAATAGAAAATGTTTTCATACAGACCTTTAGTTTTGTTGCTATTATTCATAACTGATGCTTGTCACAATGATATGCTTCCACCTGTAGTTCTGCTTTTATGTATAAAGCATAGGTGTTTTTTTTCAGGTGCTGCAAAGGTGCTTACTGATCGGAAAAGCAAGGTATGGATATTATGCAGTAATCTTATTAAAGTATACTGTGCATGGAGTGGTAAGGAAGCTTATAGGACAGAAGCTAAAGCTGTTCTGGTTTCTATATCCCACTGCAACCTTGACAGACAACAGCTACACTGAATGTAGGATAAAACATAAGGATCACTGCAAAGGTTGGAGTTGGGAAATTTGAGGCATGGTTGCCCAATTCATGATACCTTCAATTTCAAGGTGTAGTGTATCCATGAGGTGCTAAGCAAATCCATTTAGCTTCTTCTATTATCATTTCAAATATTTGCTTAGTCCTACATTTACTTTAATAAAGATTTTATTATCTGTATTTTTGAATGTATCACAGCTTTCAGTTGCTTCAGGCTACCTATTTGTCCTGCTTCCTTGCTTGTTTTTCTTTAATTCCTGTGTGTGTATTGATAGAACCCTGGACAACATAAACTGTGACATAATTGCACCAAAGGATTGTATCAAGATTCTTCTTTTTATGGAGTGTGCTTTAGACGTGGAATGCATGGGTATTGAAAATTCAGAATACTTAGATGTAGTAAAGAGAGTGTTTGAAATAATAAATAATGGCAAAAATAATCAGAACACAAAATGCAAACTAGATGATCATGACCTTGTTGATGATCCTCACTCAGTTAAGGACCTTGGAGTACTCATCTCCAATGATCTAAATGCCAGAACCCACTGCAACAGTATTGCTAAGAAGGCATTAAGAGTGGTTAACCTAATCTTGCAGTAGCTTGTTTTCTGGTAATATTGTACTTTTAACCAGAGCATATAAAACATTTGCTAGACCAATTCTTGAATACAGCTCTTCTGTCTGGAACCCACTCTACATATTGGACATTAATACAATTGAGAATGTCCAGAGATATTTCACGAGAAGAGTACTATACTCCTCTGTTCGCAACAGAATACCTTATGCCACCAGACTTGAAGTTTTAGGTCTAGAAAATTTAGAACTATGCTGCCTTCGATCTGACTTAAGTGTTGTACACAAAATTATCTGCTACAATGTCCTACCTGTCAATGACTTCAACCGCAACAGCTTCAACTGCAACAATATGCGAGCTCACAATAGATACAAACTTAGCGTAAACTGCTCCAAACTTGATTGCAAAAAATTCAACTTCAGCAATAGAATAGTCAATGCCTGGAATACTCTGTGGTTTTTTCCCCAAACCCCCAAAACTTTAACCTTAGACTGTTTACTATTGACCTAACCCCTTTCCTAAGAGGTCTGTAAGGGGCATGCATAAGTGCACCAATGTGCCTACCATCCCTGTCCTAATGTCCCCATGTATTCGTAGAATATCATGTACTCATAATCATGCTTGTACATATTATATATTCACAATCATGTTTACTCTTTGTCTGTAATCTTATACACACTTAACAAAATAAATAAATAAAATAAATAAAAAATGCACTTCATTTATTTAAACAATCTTAAGTTGCTCAAGATCATACAAAACTGAAAACTTATAAAGCATAATGAACAGAACATAGGAAAAGCTCTTCTGAATTCAGTTCAGTGGCCCAGCTATAACATTCCTTAATAGGAGCCTGACACACACAAGGCCAGGAAGCTCTGATGCAAGGCTTTCTTCTTCTGATGATGATTCCTAGCAGGTGGGAGTCTGTTGTCTGTAATTCAGGAGGCAGCAGATTACTAGCAATTTATAGCTTAGTTCTCTATGAATGTGTTTGACTCCTTTTAAAACCATCTAAATCAGGGATGTCAAACTCAAGGCTCAGGAGCCAGCTTTAGTCCTTGGGCTGCTTAGATCTGACCCACAGGGCTGCCCTGGAAACAGCAAAGGACCGACCCGCGGTGCCTCTGCCAGTAAAAATGGGCTTCTGAGCTCCATTTTTGGCTGTGACAGCATCCTGCAACACTCTACCAGCAAAAACATACCTTGGGAGGGTTGCGAGCTCTGTTTTTGTTGGCAGAGTGTTGCAGTAGGCCAACACAAGTGACACCAAGCTGGCCATGCCCACCCCAGCACCATCCCACCCCAGCCCTCTGAGGTCAAACACAACCCTGATGTGGCCCGCAATGAAATCGAGTTTTACACCTCTGATCTAAATAGATAGTTATGATCACAACTTAATTCTGCAATATAAAGAAGAATTTGTTTGTCATGGCCAACTTTGAGTTAGTAGAGTATGATGGGGAACCTGGGAGAACCAGCTGGACCTAAGCCTGAAAAAGCTACAAACATTCAAATATTTGAGGATGATCCATCTGTAATCACCTGGAACAACTGTGCCCTCTCTATAAGAATAAGGAACCAGAGTTGGAAAGACCTCCCAATCCTGATACATGCCATGGAAAGCAAAGTCATGAAATTTGGCGTGTCTCCTTCATTGGTGTGAACCCTGTCAATCAGGGAATTCTGACTGGCAAGTCTAGGAGAAGAGCATTTTCTGCCAAGGCTCTGGCCCTTTGGAACAGCTTGCCCTCTGAGGTTGAGATTGGTTCCCACCCTCCTGACCTTCCACAAGAGCCTGAAGACCTGGCTTTGCCTGTTGGCCTGGAATCAATGGCGGAGTATCACACTAGAAGAGGTTGATGGGCCAATAGAAGATCTTCCCTCCCCTCCCCTGGGCATTACTTATTGTTTTCAATGTTGTAAGCTGCTCAAAGTCACCTTGCAGTGAAATGGACGGCAAACAAATTTAATAAATAATAATAGCTGGATTCATTGACATGGGCTCTATTTAAGAACCACTATTAGTCCAGTTTCCCTTATTGGGAACAATTGATCAGAACTCTGTTTTTCCTACTGAATCTGTTGCTTGTGGAAGCTCTGTTCCTTTGAATGTGAACCAGCTGACAACTGACCCACATAATTGTTCTTAAGAAGGAAAACTTGAGCCTGGTTATTTGTGCCTCAAGTAGGTAGGAATCTGCATTGATTTGTTCAATAGCCCATTTAGTTGTTTTCTTGGCTGTCCCTGGTGTTTTCAGGAGTTTTTCCCAACAGCAATGGTCAAAATAATCAATAGCCTTCCTACCCTGTTTCTTCAATGTTCAACTTTAATTGCCATAGAGTGTCATAAAGAATATCATGGCTTGCACAGTTCTAATTTTTGTGGAGACACCACAGCATCTGCATATCTTTTTCAAAGTTTTCGTGGCTGCTCTATCACATGCTAATCTATGGTATATTCCTTCACTATTTCATCCTTTACTGTTGAAGGTTAATTTAAAAGGAAAATGCTTCAATATATTCATCGTAAATTCTGGTTGGTTTTACCTATTGTTGTTAGTTTGGTCTTCTTTATATATAACTTTAGTTCATTTTTCCCCACTGTGCTTCCCTAATGTCTTGATTCAGTGTCTGAAAGCTGTGTGGGTTTGGCTGCAAAAGACCCAGGATAATGTTGTAATTGGTAGAAAAGCCTTGAGGGCTTAGAAATCAGGAAGGTATTATCTTGTAGAAAATTGACACAATCATTTATAGGTGGTCCATTTTATTTATTTATGAGAATTGTGTGTCCATTTTGTCTAAAAGCGATTTCTAGTCTCTTCCGTTGCTTATATTTCATTGAAGAAATGCTGGTTTTCTTCTACTAAATCATTTCTGTAAATGTTTTTTTTTCTCCTCAAGTATTTATTCAATAACGCTGCTCCCAAAACACTCAGAGCCCAATATAATTCTTTATGGGGTTTAGTAAAATAAATATGTAAAATTGGTTTTGGGGAAATGTTTATTTTGAAAACCATTGTTTTTAAGGTAACTGACTCCATGGACTCTACTTTTTGTCCTAATTATGGTGGGAAGAATGTGTGACAAGAGGACTTGATTCTCCCCCCAATAGATTTTTAATCTTTGAATGGCACCCAGAGTCACTGTTGTGAAATGTGCAACCATATAAATCATTTAAATAAGTCAAAGAAATAGATAAAATAAGTAAATAAAATCACATCATTGGAAACATTTGTCATCAGGTTACCGATATCAGACCTAGAGTTTAGTCTGAGATGCAGAACTGTGGTTGGAACTTGTCTACTGATCAGGGATCAACTTTTTGCAGATCTTTGACTCTGGGAATTAAAATTGGTGATAGAGAGAGGCAACGTTTGGATCTGATCCAGTTTATTTATTTATTTATTTTACTTTATCCTAGTCCATGTTTTCTATTTTTCAGCAAAATCATTTGGAGAAGTTGAAAGATCAGGTACAAACCCTATAAACATGAGCTATCACCGAGGACATATCTTTGAATGCAAAGGAAGCCTTCTGCCTCTGTTTTGTTGTGATCACTTTGTTTCCTGCCTAGTTTTTAGCCAAAGGTTTTATCTCTTTGACATAGGACATTTCCTACAGCTTAAGAACTGGGGAATAAGATAGCCTTAGGTGCAGCCTCAGGCTAAAGGATTTTTCTGTCCTGGAAATGTTCCATGTTGTCATGTCTGCTATTTAATTAGACCTCAAAGCTGCCTTGATAGTTGCAGGACAAGTCTTAATCCACAGAATGAATCACATATTGCAATACCTGATCGTGGTTTGGTAACATCTGGAACAAGCAAACCCCCCTATGTATATACTTTTTTTTCAAATGGACTGTAAGGATTAGCTATAAAGAATGCAAAATAACAAGATATTCCAATTTCTGTTAATAGTTATACAGGTATTGAACTTTATCAACCAATTGAATTTCACTTGACACAAGATACATGCCACATACTGAAAACAGAACCATGTCCAAAGGTACTATTGAAGAACATATTTTCAATAAGCATGGGATTAGATTTTATTAATATCTCATCAGACCATTATTACACAACATCAAAAAACAAATACTAAACTTTACTTTTCTGTTTTAAGTCAATTCACTATGCACTTGCATAATGTTATTTCTCACCATGGAATTATTTTGCACCAGATTGGACAGCAAGCAATTAATATATAAACAACCTTTTGCAAAAAAAAAACACCTTTGAATATGAAGATGTTGAACTGCTATAGAGATTGAATTGCCGCTGCTGAATTGTAGTAGATTCATGACAACGCAAATTATTGATTCTGTCCTTCAGAATATAAAATGATAAAATGTGAGTTTATTTCATTATAAAGCCACATGCTCCAATCTAATGGCTGTGTCAAAGTTTATTTACCCAAAACTTAACAGATTTGTTAGAGGTATTTCCATGGATTTAAATAGAAAGGTGTACAGGATTGGTCTTACTTGGAATAAAAGCAACCAAGTCTATTTGTGAGTTCTCCAAATGTCAGCTAAAGCTGTGGTTCATCTTGAGATCTAGGGTGTCTTAGAAATAAGCCAAATAGGCTGAAGATTAGTATATTGTTGGTATCATATTTTATGTTTTTATTGGTTTGCTTGGAAAAGCAAAATTTCTGAAATCATATTGTTTCAATGTAGATTTCATTGTTGAGAATAAACTATTATAATCGCTTTTTCCTCCCATCTGCTTGCTCTGTGTTTTAACCTGATATTTCATTCAAATAGAATAGAATAGAATTCTTTATTGGCCAAGTGTGACTGGACACACAAGGGATTTGTCTTTGGTGCATATTCTTACAGTGCACATAAGGAGAATAAAATACATTCATCAAGAATAAAAAGTTACAACACTTAGTGATAGTCAAGGTTACTAATAAGCTATCAAATCGTACTAGAAAACAAATAAAAACAATATAAATTGAAAATACAAGCACATGGTTATAGTAATAAGTGGGAAGAGATAGATACTAGTAAGGAAGAGAAGAACAATAGTAATACGGTCTTAGTAAATTATTTGACAGTGTTGTGGGAATTAGTTGTTAAGCAGAGTGATGCCATTCGGGGAAAAACTGTCCTTGTGTCTAGTTGTTCTTGTGTGCAGTGCCCTATAGTGTTGTTTTGAGGGTAGAGTTGAAACAATTTATGTCCAGATGTGAGGGGTCTGTAGATATTTTCAAATATAAGTCCAATATTGTCAGAAGCAGGGGTCTAATTTTGTCATTTGTTGATATTAAAGACAGTTCCATGGTGACCATTTTTGTGACCTGTGTCCTAGCTGAAGATTATTTTAAAACTTAGCTAGAGATTCATCAGGAGGAATCCAGGGACAGTTCTGGAACATCTGTTTTTTGTGTTAGTCAATGGGCTTTATTTCTTTGAGATTCTCGACAATTCCTCCTAGTACACTTCTAGAGATAGTAAAGTAACCAATATTTCAAGGAGAGGTTTGTTATTACAGTTGTATAATATTCTTTCCCCCACCCCTCGCCCAAAAAAAGTTGTTTTCTTACAGATATTGCTATGGAAACTTGTACTTAAAATTTTAATACTGTTAACTTTCTCAATATGGTGAGAAATTCTGTATGCTCCTGGCGATGTCTCTGCACTGTAAGTACTCTACTGCTAATGGTCTGTTTTATGACCTTGATATGCCAGACAACAAATTGTTCTCTGGAGATGTTTAGGTGTGGGGATAATGATAGTAGGAATATTATTTACAACAAAAAACTATGTCAAGTGGAAGTTGAAAGCTAACTTTTTCCATGTAGCCTTGCCTACTAACTCACTGATTTTTGACCTTCAAAAATGCATTTTACCCTTTTTAAATTGTGAAGAACCTCAGGATATTGCTCTCTTTTTCTCTTTTCATTGCATGATCTTTAAAACAAGAAATTTATCACTTCTGGATATAGTAATGGCTTAGACAAGGTCAATAACATGAAGCTCAATCCCAACTAAATGTAAGAACTCTACACTGACTGTTTTTTTTAAATCTTAAAAAGCTGATATATAACCTATTCTGGGTGAGGCTTCATATCTTCAGCAGATGTAGGTGCAATGTGGAAATACAACTGAGAATTGGTTCAGAGCAAATTCCACCAGGTGTTTTTTTTTCAAATTTATGAACTGGTGCTAGAGCCATATTTCTTTCTTTAGAAATTAGATCAAGTGTCTTATCATCTATCATAACACAGTACATGTTCTAATAACAGCCAGATTTAAATATGGTAATTTTGAAAACAGTTTCTCCCAAAATGGGTCATTGGCCCACCTACTTTGGAGAGAAGTTCTCAAGATTGTATGCCCAGCCTATTGTGCTCTTCAAACCTATTGAAGTTGGGCTCTTCTAACCTAGGTTATCAAATATCTGATTAGGAAATTGTTATGTTTTTCATCAGTATTGTTTCTGAGTGTATGTCATCCCATGAACAGGTATTATTGCTCTTAGATCGATAAGAGCATTATTTTTTAAAAAATTAGCACACACACACACCCTAAATTGCAAATGGAGAAAATTTTGCAGCTAGATGTTCTGTTGAACAAGGCTCACTATGATTTACGTACATAGACTTTAGGGTTTTTAAAATAATAATAATAATCCTATCTGCTGTGAAACTGAATAAACTTTGTTTATTTTTTGAAGTGTTTTATTACATTTGGTTCTAGAGCCAACGAATCTATGAGAAGTTTACTTCTTTCCCCATAATATAAACACACTTCTCTAATATATTTTCCTTCCTAGTGAAGTAAAAGAATATGTTTATGTATTCCCAAGAGCGCATTTTATCTTGTACCGTTCATACATGCTATGTTAAACAAAATAAATGCAACTTGATACTTCCATAAAAATCTTCACCCATTCTTCTTTATAACAAGTATGGCATTTGTATGGGAATACTATAAATCCATAAGAAATGGAATCTAATAATGCCAATCCTAAAGAATACAATATATTAGATCACCGAGTATTTTCATTCAATGAAACAAAAAAGTGTTATGCAAAAATCATAGTAATATTAAAGCTTCTGTAGTATACCTCACTGCTATATCTCCTAGGACTAAAGAATTAGTTGGCAAGATTCTGCATCACCAGCAGTCTTTTCATTAGAAATTTAATTACATTAGAAAAAAATCACTATGCAATAAAATGTTGGAATTTCCATATTTTTCTCTGTCTTGCATCATAAAATAATATTGTCCTCCTTCTAATATTCCATGTTTACTAAAAATATCAGGCAAAGGACACATTGGAATTAAGTGTATATTGTTTATGGTTCTGGGAAGCCCTTTTCACTAACATATTTACATATTGCTTTGAAAACCCACAAAATGTCATATTATTCTTACCAAACTTCAATAATTTTCTCTACTTAAAAATTCTACTATCATTAAGCTGGATAGAACAATAGCATAAAACAATGATGGCAAACCTATATGGCATTCGGAGCCATTTCTGAGGGCACATGAGGCTTCACCCTGTCAGTTCTAGAGCACTTGCCCACGTTGGCCAACTGATTTTCGGCCTTGATTTTCAGCCATTTTACACCCTCCAGATGCTTCAGGAGTTTTCAGGAAGCCTCCAGAGGGTGAAAAACAACCCAATGGGCAAACCGGAAGTCCCATTGGTCCATTTTTCACCCTCTAGAGGCATCCTGAACCCAATGTGGGG
>JANHFT010005087.1:275178-287994 GCA_032467955.1 Pseudoxenodon macrops
CTGGCATAAAACATGAATAACTGGATGATGATGATGATGATGATGATGATGATGATGATGATGAGGATGATGCTGATGATGATGATGAGGATGATATTCATTTAGTCATGTCTGCCTCTTGGTGATTCTATGGGCCAGGCATCTTTCCACATCTTCTGATCTTGCACTACTTCTTTGTGTTGTTCTATGCTCTGCCTGGTATCATCTTTGATGGTGGAAAACTTATTACAGATATACTGTATAAATATATACAATATACTGTACAATAAATGCAATATAATATTGTATTTCTGCTACTGGCAAACTTAGAAAAGAATTTCATTTGTACTTAAAGAGAGCTCCCAGGTGTGAAATATGTCCCACTGGAGATTTTATTGTCATTCAGAATAAAGTACAGTGGTGTTGATTACAGTCAATGCAAACTTTGCTAGTTGTCTACCATTGTCACTGTCCTAGGCTACCAGCAATATTTGGAAGGCCAGGCTGTGAATTTTATGTACTCTGTAGTATTTATGTAATTTGCATAAGCAATTATGTAAATTATGTAACCAGTTTTAGGATTTGTTATAACTGTTTGACACCTAATGATACTACACAAAATCAATTTCTTTTCCCTTGCTAGCTAAAAATGTGGTTCTGTGGTGCTCTAGGGAAAGTATGCAAATATACATTTTCTACAGAGGAATAGCTTGTATACATGTTCATGTAATGGCAAATAAATAAGTAAGTAAATATCAGATTATGAGCATGTGATATAATAGTGGAATTTTTCACATAACACTTAATGCAAACTTCCCCCACTATTTCTGAATGAAAGGAGAGAGTGTAACTTGATAAATGTATGTGTGTGGGTTTTAGTGTATCCATACGTATATATAATTTTAACTGATTTTTTTTACATAGATAAAAGATAGACATGACTGTATACCATATTTTTCGGTGGTTAAGATGTACTTCCCCCCCCAAAAAAAAACTGGGTGGAAATGTCTGTGCATCTTATAGAGTGAATGTTGCTGAAGCCCTGCCCACCTGCTGGCCCCCACCTTCAGCCTCTGCCTCCCAGCAATTTGCCTCCTTGCAGCAAAACTGCTAAACTGCTAAACCTTGCTAGCTAAAAATGTGCATTCTAGGCTGCAGAGACCACTGCTGCCCATTGCCACCGTTGCCGCCCATCACTGCCACCTATCGCCGCCTCTGCATGCCCTATTTTCGGCCTAATCTTGCTGCAGTTACCATGCATAAAATCAATTTTCCATAAATTCTTTCTAATCGATTGTCCAAATGCCTCAGTAAAAAAAATGCAGATTTCATCTTAATATTAACATTTAAAATTATTTGATTCTTACATATATGTATCCAATTTTTTTTCCTCATAAGCTCACCATGCATGGTAAAATGTCCCTTTGTGTTTTTCATATTTCCAGTATTGATTAGATGCACTTTTATATATCTTAGATAATTCATCTGGTGTCATATACCAGTAGTATATCATTTGATATGAATTCTCCCTTAAATTATAACACTATGTAAATTGCAATCCTTTTACCCACATTTCTTCCCATATAGATCCCTCTGTATGTTATAGGCAACTTTTTTAGCCCTTTTTCTCATGCAGACATTAACTTGTCCTTCTTCCATTTCAAATTTCTGCAACAGTTAACACATTTTGCAATCATCATTCATGTACAATTCAATTTCAAATTCCATGTTCAATTCCAGTAAACTTTTTATCTCTATTAAATTGTCCTCTCAATTCTGCATATGAAAACATATCCTTCTGCAGTAAGTTGTTCTCTTGATTTTGGATCCTCTAGGTTTCATTGCAAGAAGCTGCCTTCCAATGCTCCAGTGGGTAATTTGTGACTTTTTCCTTGTTCAGGGAAGCTCCATTAGCTTTGGATCACTGCCTGGCTGTCAGTTTTTGCCTCAGGGTTGTCCCCACAGCATATAGATGTGTTGGTCATCATGCACTCCACCCGGAAGTTAATTATCTGCACATTTCCAGAGTTATGTGAATAGTCTGCCATTCTCACAATTTGCTATTGGAAATGTGATATCCAAATCAGGGTCTCATCAGATTCATGCTTTGCTAGCTGTTCATGGAATTGGTATGGACTACTGATAATAAATTCAAGTAATATTTGCCAAATGATTTTGGAAGCATCCTAATCAGTTCAGCTGAAATTGGGCATTCAACGGAGAACCCATCTGATTATCTAGATCCTGAAACTTCTGAAAATGAAAGTATTTCATTTTTTTCATACAGACATCACCAACTCTCATTTAAAAAAAAAATAGTACAGGTGAAGAGAAATACAGTTATAATGCCGGAATCTGTAGTTTTAAATTTTTGTGATACAGTTTGTGATAGTAAATACAATTAGGTGAATTGTCATGCAAAGTTGCCATGATTTATTCTTGATACATGCACACTGGCCCAATGTTCACAAACTGAATGCTTTAAAGTCTGTTCCAAAGTTTTCCCTGCATCTGCAACATGATGAACAGACTGCAATTACCTGGATCTTTTTTCCCCTCTTTTGAACATAAGCATATTTGCCTTTGCCCAAAATTCAGGAACTGGTAGGGAATTGCCTGCTCCCAAGTTTTCTCAAACATCATACAAAGGTTTATTGAGATAAAATCTGCACAATTGTTCATGATTCTTGAATGTAAGGAAAAATAGTAAGAGAACATCTGTCTGATCTTGATGAACACAAATCACTGGGACCTGATGGATTACATCCCAGAGTTCTAAAGGAGCTGGAAGAGGTCATCTCAGAATCACTGCACCACATATTTCAAAAATCCTGAGCATCAGAGGACTGGAAAACAGCTGATGTGGTTCCCATCTTCAAAAAAACTGACCCAGGAAACTACAAACCTGTCAGCCTAACATTAATACCCAGGAAGATACGGGAAAAGATAATAAAAAAACAGATCTGCCAACATCTAGAAACAAGTAAAGTAACAACTACCGTGTTTCTCCCAAAATAAGTACTTGGCCTTATTTTTGGAGATGTCTTATTACTTTTGAGATGCAGGAGGCAGCGAGCATGGTCATCTCATGGCTACTGCTTTTTTTGGGGAGGGAGGGCTTATTTTCAGGGGATGGCTTATTTTAGTGCATGTGCTCAAAAGCCTGATTGGTCTTATTATCCAGGCAGGTCTTATTTTCAGGGAAACAGGGTAGCAGTCAGCACAGGTTTGTTAAAAACACATCATGCCAAACCATTCTTATTTCGTTCTTCAACATAGTGACTAAATTAGTAGACCAGCGAAATACTGTGAACATAACAAACTTAGACTTCAGCAAGGCATTTGACAAAGTAGACCACAGCCTACTTCTTCGTAAGCTAGAAAAAAGTGGGACAGATAGCATCACCACCAGATGGATTCACAACTGGCTGACAAACCATACTCAATGCGTAGTCTTTAATTGGTCTAAGTTTACATGGAGGGAAGTAAGCAGTGGGTGCCACAAGGGTCTGTCTTAGGCCCAGTACTCTTCAATATCTTCATAAATGACTTAGATGAGGGAACAGAAGAGATAGAATAGAAATGTGCAGATGATACTAAGCTGGCAAGAATAGTTAACACCCTAGAAGATAGCCTCAAGATGGATCTTGACAGACTTGAACACTGGGCCCTATCTAACAAAATGAAATTCAATGTAAGAAAAGTAAAGTCCTACACTTAGGCAAGGAAAACCAAAATTACACATATAGACTGGGTAAAACCAGGCTTAATAGCAATAACTGTGAGAGGGATCTTGGAGGCTTAGCTAACCAGCTAAATATGAGCCAGCAGTGTGCAGTGGCAGCCAAAAGAGCCAATGCAATCCTAAATTGCATTAACAGAGGGATACAATCAAGATCAAGTGAGGTACTAATGCCGCTCTATAAAGCCTTAGTGAGACCACACCTAGAGTACCGCATCCAGTTTTGGTCACCACACTATAAAAAGATATTGAGACTCTAGAAAAAGTGCAGAGGAGAGCAACCAGGATGATAAGGGGACTGGATAAATAAAACATATGAAGAATGGTCACAGGAACTGGGCATGGATAGTCTAGTGAAGAGAAGAACCAGGGGAGACATGATAGCAGTGTTCCAGTATTTCAGAGGCTGCCACAAAGAGGGGTTAAGCTATTTTCCAAAGCACCTGAAGGCCAGACAAGGAATAATTGATGGAAACTGATCAAGAAGAGATTCAACCTGGAAATAAGGAGAATTTTTTCTGATAGTGAGAACAATCAACCAGCAGAACAGCTTGCCTTTGGACATTGTGGGTGCTTCATCAATTGAGACTTTCAAGAAGAGATTAGACTGCCATTTGTCAGAAGTGGTGTAGAGTCTCCTGCTTGGGTGGGTGGTTGGACTAGATGACCTATAAGGTCCCTTCCAACTCTGTTAATTTGCAATCTGTAATGTTCTCCGATCAGGCAGCATGAGAACTTTCCATCTTCATGTGCATCGTTCCTATGCAATATAATTATCATCATCATTAGTGAAGAAAAAGGGTAGAATTTACTGTTAAATTATTTCACATGATAAAAACATATGACAACCTATACTTGCAGTAATTCAATGTGTGTTCAATATGGATATTTTTTCAGTTCATCGGTATAAAGAGTTCCATTGTCATTCATGTTTAGGGTAGAATATTGCCATCTTTGTTCTTCAGTATCTCTAAAGTATGTGTATTGCTGTCTATATTAGGTATACTATAAATATATATGACGTTTAAAAGACAACCTGCAAGAAGTGTAAATTATGTACAATGTTGCTGACTTTCTCCCTGCCAATGAAAGCAAATGCTTTCCCTAATATAAATTAGAGCCACCATGATTGTAAAGGGAGATTTTCTAATCCCCAACCAGAAAAGTTTCGTTTTTCAAAAAAAAATCTGAGTATGGTTCTAGTTGTGATTTTAGAATATACAAAGAAGAGGATGGAATTGATATAAATCAGGAGCTGAAAGAAAGTTTTAAGATGTTTCTCCCCCATCCACAATGATCCTCATTGAAAATAGAGTATACTTTGCATGTACTCTAGAACGTATCAAAACTGAAAGGAAGCTTCACAATAAATATTTTTCATACTATACAACGTAGCATTAAGATTTCATTAACAACCTTTGCAAAATATTGCTTGTAAACATTCAAACTTTTCAATGTAATGTTTACTTGAAGGAAAAACATTTAATTGTATAATTCTAGCTTGTCAACAGAAGAATAGAATATAAATCAATCACTAAATGAACGTTATATGAATCTAAATTGTTTTGCCAGAAAAATAAAAGTACCAAGCATATTCAATTAGTTTTTTTCGAAACTTAAATGAAATCCACACCTATGATTTTGACTTTATTCTCTTGTGTGCTGCCCATTTTAATCATATCTCCTACAAAAAAGAAAACTGATATTCCATCAAACTTCTAAATGAAAATTTACTTATTTATAGAATTTACAAGGATGCCCAATTCATAATTTATGGGTAGCGAATATCAATAAAAACCCAACTCTCCACCCCATCCTGAAACTGACCAATATCAAATTCCATATAGCAGCCATAACAGTGGAGGCTAAACATAACAAATACTTCATCAGCCAATACAACAGGTTTGATTACTATCTTGGGCCCTTTTCGAGTATCGTTGGGGAATACTTTGATTTGGATTTTTAATCGGACAATGATTCTGTGTCTGTTCTGGGAAGTCTGATCTATGTGTCATATTACAGGCCAGACATGCTTATCTTTTCTTCAAGGAAAATAAAGAAAAGTGTGCCTTTTCAGATTTAGAGTTAAGAATTATTAATCTTGGGGGGGGGACAGGTGTTTCACAGCCGTGCAATCAAAGTCCTGTCCTTTTTTAATGTGTCATGGTGGATGGTTGGGACTGTCATCTTCACTTTTTAAAATCTTTCTTTGCATGCATGAACAGACATCCATTAAACAGACTATTACACTAAGGCAAAAAGACATTCCTAACTAAGTAGAATAAGGTTGGCATAAGCCTACTTTCCTCAGTTATTTTCAGTTCAGTTGCCCTTTTCTTATTTTTCAATAGTTCATTTGCTTCCACGTTTCCTCCATTGCTTTATTAAAAGTCCTCCTTTTTAAAAAAAAAACTACCTATATATTGACAACACTTTATGAGAAAAATGTTGGGATGCCTTGCTGTGCTCTAATGATTAGAATCATTTAAAAAGCATCTATAAAGTAGAAGCTTCATCAAAAGCTCATCTCGGACATGACTGGAATGAGGGCACAGCAGGGGAGCGCCCTTCATTTTGAGCATGAGTCTCAATGGTGGTCACCTTGGGTTTTTCCTCTCCATCATGTTTATGCAAGCAACAAAGTTCTCTTTATACAATATAAATCTGTTTCAGCAACATTGAGATTCACAGGTGTATGACAAGGGTGATTCATCTTTTCTGATCCCCTGCAGACCATCTGTCAAATACCCAAACAACTTTTTTGTCTTTAATTGTAACATTCTCAGTGTTACCAGAAAACTACCAAAAGGGTATCATATTATTGGTTAGGGATGTTGCTCTGTTACAGAGTCTGAAAATGTGTTAGGAGAAAGATAAATGAATAATAAATTATCTGAATGTTTATCCTTATGAAGATGGAACTGCAGGTTTCATCAATAAAGAAATTGGATCTCCATTTTAGGGGAATTAAAAGGTCTACTACAGGAGACAATGTTTTAAAAAAATAAAGAATCTTAAGGGTGAAAAACATAGAAAGGGCAGTGAGAAATGAGTGTGCTCAATACAGGTCATAGATCGTTGGAAGACAGTCTGCGTGAGGTACAAAGATCTTTGGCTTCTTAAAAGAGAACTGAGAAAATTTCTTGTCTGAAACTTTAAGGAGATATTACCAGTCAGTGTAGGCTGTGCTGAGCTACATAAAGCTTACAGTTCAATTTCTAATACATGACTTGTGGTTTAACAACAACAACTACAACAAACTATGCTAGTTCAATAATCCACGATTCAACAAAAAGTGGCTTCATATGATACATAGATACCACATTACTATAAATTAATAATCAGAAGACATGGAATTTTAATCAATTTATGCCAAAATTCTGACTAGGAACATTTCACACCAGCTTTATATGCTCTGCTCTTTTTCTTCGTCTACTTATACTCAACTAAATCATTAATTTATAAGCAATATTCCAAATATACATATTTTGACATTTCTTGAGAATTTCTAATCAAAAACAAATAAAAAATGTTCAGATTCTCACTATATATCCGTGATGGCGAACCTATGGCACGCGTGCCACAGGTGGCACATGGAGCCATATCCGAGGGCATGTGAGGCATTGCCCTATGTCAGTTCCAGTGTGCATGCGCAGAGGGAAGGGTAAGGCTGTTTTCACCCTCCTGAGGCTTCAGGAAACCCTCCTGAAGCCTGGGGAGGGCGAAAAACGGCCCAACCAAACTGAGGCCTGCATTCATGCGTGGGGAGGAGTGCGAAGGTAGTGGTTGTGCATGCATGTGCGGGGAGAGGGCATTGCATTATGGATGTGGGCACAGGTGTGTGTGATACCCCCTCCCCGGGGCTATGCCTGATTTTGGCACTTGATTGCAAAAAGGTTAGCCATCACTTCTATATATGCTTTGAATTACACAGTGATTCCATTTCTGGACTATAGTTTTATAAAGGCTGTCCCTTCCAATTGTTTTGCAAAAATTCCCTGAAGACGTTCAGCTAGAGATTGTATTTTGGTTTAGTTTAACTACCTTCCTTCTGTGTCATTCTAAATTAGTTTTCAAGTACAATTATATATGATAAACCAATATTCAGTTGCTCTTAACAAGTTATTGCTAAAGGCACACATTTTACACAATATTAACTTTTCTTCCAGATCTATAAAAATGAGCAAGAGAAATTTATAGCTATAGTGTTTCTGAGTAAGCAAAGGGAGAAACAAACTACAGATCAACATTACCATATAGAATATTTTGTAAATATTCCAGGACTCAGAAGCTCATTATCTGAGTTCTGAAGACCAGTTTCTTTGTTGTAAATTCATTGTGAGAAAATATTGTCTCTCTCTATGTAAGACCTTTCAGGAGAACACTACAATAAGGCCTAGAACCATCAATTTTCATGTTCTCATAAGAGGATCTATGGGGGACAAATTATAGTCTGGCCTCACATACATGATTGCTGCAAGGGATTCTACATTGTGTAACAAAAGTAACAGGCAAGCTAATGATCCTGGCAAGGGAAGACACAGATAACAAAAGTCAACTTGTTGTCTTTTCCTTGGGAGTAAAAGGACCCAGTATATGGACACAATAAGGGATGTTGCTTATGTTAGAAGGTGGTGGTATCAAGAGAGAAGATTAGTCTTGGAGCTTTCTTAGAAAAGTAGTATTTAGAGGCATTGGGTCAACCCTTAGTAAGGATACCCTTGTTCTTATCAGATGCTTCATTCTGACTGTAATGGTTCATCCTTATATATAGCAATAGCACTTAGACTTTTCATAATGCTTTACGACCTCTTTAAGCAATTTATAGTGGTTTACACAGGGGTGAAATTTAGCAGGTTTTGACAGGTTCTGGAGAACCAGTAGCAGAAATTTTGAGTAGTTTGGAGAACTGGCAAATACCACCTCTGGCAGGTCCCAGAATGGGGTGGGAATGGAAATTTGGTAATATCCTTTCTCCAGGAATGGGGACAGAATGGGGATTTTGCAGTATCCTTCCCCTGCCACACTCACCAAGCCACTCCCACTAAGTCACGGCCACAAAGCTGGTAGGGAAAATTTTTGAATTTCACCCCTGGGTTTACAGCATATTGCTCCCAACAATCTGAGTCCTCATTTTACCAACTTTGGAAGGATAGAAGGCTGGATCAACCTTGAGCCAGTCAGAGTCAAACTCCTGGCAGTTGGCAGAATTAACTTGCAGTACTTTATTCTAACCACTGCGCTATACAGTTCTCATCTCATTTCAGGGGAGATATATAATCTGTAATCTTGCATGTCTTTGGGGCTCTTCTGTGTTTCTTTGGCAAGTAGCTCAGTGATCACTGTAGTTTTCTATACCAACAAACATGCTTCACTGCATCTCTGTCCAAATCCTTTGATTCTTTTTTATTTAAGTGGGCATTTTTCCCCCAACAAAGCTTTACTGAAATGTTCAATACATCCATTCATAATTTTTATATTGCAGAAATATAGAAATGGGTTTGATTATTGAGTGACATTTCATCAGAGGAGGGAATTTGCAGCAGCATAACAAGCTGCTGGTCCAGGAATGTAAAAGATTGGCAAGATCCTAAGGGGATCAACAGAAAGCAATATTCTTCATCATTATTTTATCATTGTTATAAAGAAGAGCTTTCAGATTTGTTTCTTTTTCAGAGAAGAAATGTTCACTTAAATACAGTGAAGCATTTTTCACATTTCCTTTAGTTATGCAGTGACTGAGTAACAGGATGGAGCATTTTGCCTTGGCAACAATTATGACCAGAAATCTGCAGCCTGCCTGGATTCCCCGGACTTCAATTCAGTCCCAAAGGAAGATATCAGGAAGGAATTTCTACAGTGAGCCTTTTCCACATCAGGATGGAGAGTGATCTAAACAATAACAAATCCCCCACTTTGCAAATCTAATCAGCTAGAAACAGCAAAAAGCAGAAATGTCCTCAAAATGAAACCAGTTGACTCTTTCCCTTGGGGGGCAACTGGAGGATGTATCTCTGTGTAATATTAATTCTTAATATTAATATTAAGTCAAGGAAATGCTAAGAGCTGTCACTGGTCAGCAAGATCTTTAACATTCTCAATTGTTCAAAATTTTATCCCAAATGAGTCAAGAGTACAGTACCTTACTGAAGGTACTGTAGCCAGTTTGATGGGAGAGGATGTATCAATGAAGAATATTTTACAGCTCTGACTGAAGTAATCTGGCAAGGTTTTGAATATAACAGAGCAACTGCATTGATTCTTATCATTATTACCTCTATACAATTGATCTTTAAGTGAGATGTTTCCCATGGATTTTGTTTTCTTTTACACACTTAATTTTAATAACAGCAACTAGTCTACTTCAGTGAGTCAAGGATAATACAACCAGTAGTATATCTGATCATGCACCAGTACCCTTTCAATTAACGCTAACTGAAGAGCATCCCTTTCATTGAAAACAATCCATCTAGAAGCCAACACATTTAGCTAATAAGCAATATGGAGGAAATACTTGTTGGTGCATGGAAACATGATGATTACACCTGCTAACCTCAAAGCATGAGAGAAAGATAATAAGGGCATCATATAGCAATTTAACTTGGTTCTTATTATAGAGCTTCCAACTTTGGAAAAATCATGAATAACGTGGAACTGGAAATTGACCTAACTGAGAATGATAAAACTATGATAGGCCACACTCTGTAAATCATGTTTAATTTAATACGTTATATATATTGGGAAGCAGGATTGCACTATAATAACATCATCACATTTTGATTAAAATAAATCCCAAAGCAGAAAATATGATGCCTAGATTATCCACATTATTTATGAATGATTCTGACCCAAGTGATGAGGATGCTTCAGTGGTTTAGGTGTAGGTGATTTGGATTTAATGTGTACATTCCTTTAACACCCATGTGGCAGTGTATGGATGCATATTTTGTGTATGTGTATACGCACATGCAGAGGCATGCAAAAGAAAACATTATTTTATTTCCAAGAGTAAAAACTACATCTAGACATTTTAAGAAATGAATGAAAACAGCAATGTGCTGGATTTGCTAAACAAAGGAAAACAAAATGAAAATGAAAATGGAGGTGAGTGAAATTATTTGTAGGGATCTAGAGGGAAAGATGGGAAACAACCGTACTAACTGGCAAATCGACACTTTGAAATTGACCAGGACCAGCTTGAAGCCATTTGACAATTGACAACCCCTCACATTCACAGGAACAGTTTTTTATGAGAGCATCTACAGCAAAAATTGAAAGTTACTGTATCTATCAGCTCAAAAAGTTTGCATCTCCCTGACCTAATGAGTTCAAGGCAGAAATGATTCAAACTTCCGAATTGGTATCTTAACCACTTGGCAGTTCTGCTACTATACCAGTATTACTCAGATCAATGACTGGTTCTGTCTTGTGTACGTGATATGTGTCTGTGTGGGTGGAAGTTCCAATTCCCTAGATTTTCTTTCTTATAAATTGGTCTAATATCAATGTTTCATATATAATTATCACACAGCTCAGTGGTATTTAAAATGAATGCAGCAATGTAACTCAGGCTAACAGTGGCACTGTTTTTCATATGTGCACTATTTTATGTGGGTTCATTAATTAAAGTTGGATCCCTTCACTTGAAATAGGAATATCCAAAGAGCATTTAACTGCACAAAAACTAGTTTAAACAATTCTGACTGAATGATTTAAGCAGCATGCCATTTTCTTATATAAAAATTAAGCTGAGAATCTTTAAAAAGAGTTAAATTTTACAACATATAAGCAAATTTTTAATGATGCATTATTTGACTTATCTTCTACTGTGACATATAAAATATTTCAGAAACAAACAGCAATAATTTCAGAAGGTATTCCTATTTATTTCAACATCACTGCAGTTAGGGGATTGCATGATAATAAGAATTTAGGAAGATAATTCAGGAAGCCATAAAAACCAGAGAATGAAATTCAATAAAACTAAACGAGTAATAAAAGAGGAATTAACAAACTCCATTTAAAGCTATTTTTCTATTTCATTCAAGGGTAAAATTAAAGCTAATGGAACAATGACACACTGTGAAAAGGGTTAAAATTAGGAATTCCAAATGTTATAAACTCTACATTTCATCAAACCCAGATAATATGTGATCCAACAGTTTGTGCACTTCCAAAGATCCCTGACTAAAGATCAGACTATTCTACAAATCTCTGCAATTTGCAATCATTCAACTATAGATACAGTAAATCCACAATCCCTCCCCGTTAGCCAAGATGGCAGTGATAGAGCCTAACATTCCAAATATGGATATGGCACCAGTTTTTCTGCCTCTACACCAAAGTAAGGTAAAATAAGTAAAGGTTTAATCCCCATGATTAAAAAATGTACTGTATTTTTTTGAGTATAAGACGCACCTTTTTACCCCCAAAAAGAGGGTGAAAACTTGGGTGCGTCTTATATACCGAATGTACAATACTTAGCGACTGTCCTAATTACTTGAGAGAGCCAGTTTGGCATTGGTTAAGACATCAGACTAGAAATACTATGACTTCTACTCTCACTGGGCACAAAGCTAGCTGCGGAAACCTGTTGTTTTCTCCCAATCCTGCGAAGGAAGTAATGACAAGCCACTTCTAAAAAAATTTGCCAAGAAAACGGCATGGACTTGGCCAGGCAATCGCCAAGAATTGGACCCAATTGAACAAAACAACAGTAAAAAATGACCTGAGCTTCTGAGTGGGATGATAATTGTCAAGTTTATCTTAATAGAGTATTCCAGGCTTTTAGGAAGTGGTTTGCCATTGCCTCCTTTTTTCTAGAACTGAGAGAGAGTAACTAATTCAAGATAATCTAATTGGCAAAACTGATTTGTGGCTTTTGATACTTCTTTTTTTTTTCTCCAAATAGTTTTTTATTTTTCACATATTTCATTATCCAATTTCATTTCCATATACATTTTTCAATTATTTCAAATCACAATTTCAATTCTTTTCCAAGTCACACTTTCAACTCACAATTCCTGCACATAATTTTTTTTTTACATTTCATTATCAAATAGTCTCATATTTCCACTCTCCCCCCATATTTCATT
>JANHFT010005087.1:301704-318597 GCA_032467955.1 Pseudoxenodon macrops
TAATGCAGTCTTAGCAAGTAGTTTGACAGTGGTGAGGGAATTATTTGTTTAGCAGAGTGATAGCGTTCGGGGAAAAAACTGTTCTTGTGTCTAGTTGTCTTGGTTTGCAGTGCTCTATAGTATCGTTTTGAGGGTAGTTGAAACAATTTATGTCCAGGATGCGAGGGGTTCCAGGTTGGATCTCTCTTTAATGAGCTTCCATCCATTGCTTCTTGTCCTGCCCTCTAGTGCTTTGAAGAATAGGTTGTCCTCCTAATACCTGGGACAACCGGAACTATGAGTCCAGAAGAATAACTGCACACTGCATCTTTTTGGGATAGTGCCACCCATTCCAGCATCAAAAATGGCAAATTCTCAGACCTACAAAACCCCAAACCCTAACTTAGTCATTCCAGGGTTGAACAAGAATCTGTGTTGCCCATCCAACTTTCTGAAGCTTCCAGATACTGAGATAGCATTGATTAGTTCATCAGTGGAGATGTACAGCTGGATATCATCAGCATATGATGATGGATGACCTGAACCAGCAGCTTCACACAGAAATTAAATAGGAACAGAGAGAATACAGAACTTTTCAATGCCCCATATAATTAGGCCAAGGGAAATACCAATTGCTCCCAATCAACATCAACTGTAACCAGCCTCAGAGGAAGGAAGGAACTAGCACAATACTAGCACAATACAGCCTAATATTTGCAAGTCAGTCCAGAAGGATACCATGGTTGATGGTATTAAAAGCCTATAAGACATGAAGTAGAACACAAATAGATGCACCCATTCTGTTCCCATCATAGGCCATTCAAAAATGTTCTTTCTATCCCATGGCCAGGCCTGAAACCCAAAAGGGGCCAAAATAATCTGTTTCATGCAGGGTGCTCTGTCACTGTTCTGTGACCACCTTCTCAATAATCTTCCCTAAAAAAGGAAGATTGGATGAAATTTGTTCAGTATGGGGTGCTGGTGGTGGTGTCTAGCAGTAGCTTCTTGAGGAGGTAGAAAACCAGCACCTTTTTAAGATGCAGATGAATAACCCCTTTTCTCAAGAAAGAATTTACCATCACCAGAATCTAACCACCCATCACCTCTTGAGCAGCTTTAGTGTTAGAGATTGCAGCAATCAACCAGCACACAAGTAAATAATTCAGCTGGATTCATTTATATAAGAAACATCTTTATATACAATACCATATAGCAGAAGCCAGAACCAGAACTCAGAATCCAGAAGTACAGAATCAATAATCACAGAAGGTATAGAATCACATAAGCACTCATATATATTTACAGACCAGTGAACCTAAGCCACGCCCAGATTCCGAATCATCTGAGTCCCCATTGGCTGGCCTGTTACCATGTCTATCCCAATTCATGAATTCTCACATACTGACATTTAGCCAGCCAGAAGGGTCATGGATTTAATAAGCATGTGACCAAGCTTGCAGACCCTGTTTATCTATTCTAAGAGTGATGAAGTACTGATATGTTGCTTACTTTACTGCCATGTGGTAGTTCTTAATAGCTTAATAGCTCTGGTTTCAGTTGAATTAATTCCTTGTTGACCTACAGTTCTACTCTAGATGTCTCTTAATCTGTTTCTTCTCCTTCAGTGCTTTCATAACCCATGAAAAATGGTGGGATCCATAGGAGGAGATGGATCATAATCCAATAGAAAGGTTCAAGCACCCTCTCATTCCAAGTGTAGTAGACCATCAAGAACAACCCCCAGCATCCTTTGGAATTCTTCAGGGTCCATCAGTTGTTGAGGGCTAATTAAATGTTAATAAACATGTCATAAAGGACACTTTGTCTAAATTGTTTCAATTTAAACCCCGTTGACATTGAGTCTCATTTATTTCATTTGTAATTAAGTACAGCTAATTTAGTCTTTGAATCCAACCTAACAAATATTTGCAGTTGGCCTAGCTTTTGATGGGTTAGTTCCAAAGCAGTTGAAAGGCAAGCATGCTTGGCACTAAATTTTGCTCATCAAATTGCATGTTCTGATTCATAAGGTTACTGTGTTTGTTAATCCCCTTCACAGTATTATTTCCAATCCCTTGGCTAGCAATCTGAAATCCTATCAAGCTTGTGCAGCTGTTGGCATTCCCATCTTAGAATCATTTTGCCAAAGGAAAAGAAATGGCTCACTTAAAACACCATGGGAAATATTGATCAATAAACCTCACTGAGGAAGTTGGATGTTGCTATCCATCACTAACATTGTTCAGCTTTTTTTCTACACAGAAAAGGAACGTGAAAGATAATTAACAAAGTGGAGGACATTCTCATTAGTAAGTTGATGTCTCAGCACTATCTTGAAGCTAATCAATATTGGTGCCTATAATTTCCTGAAATTCTTTATGAGCTTTTAAAGGTTTTAAATGGTGCAATATTGCCAGAGTTGTGTTTCTTTCCTTTTGTCTATCAAAAGAAGTCCAATGAGAAAAACAAATAAAATTCACTCAACTGTTGGGTGAAATATATTTTATAATATGAACAACTTCACTCATTGTAAAGGCTATGATATACAACTGTTTCTTTCCATTGAACTATCTAAAATGAGTGTGTAATTATGATTTCACATGAAAGGACAAGTTAACACAACATAAGCAGCTGAAGAACAAAATTAAAGAAAAGCTATTGCTATTCAGGAATATTAAAGACAGGCTATTTTAATGTTTCCATTTATATATGGTATATCACTAATATATGAATAGAATGGCAACAATTACATCCAATGTTTGTGCTATTAGATTTACTGTATACACTGGATTTTATTCAGGAACACAAGGTGGCATAAATGCATGTCCTTCTTCTAGATCTCAACAAATTTGTTGACAGAACCTAAACAAATCTATCAGAAAGTTGGAATGAAAGAGAGTGACTGTCCCAAGATTATTCATTGATGTTATTATTCACATTAAAATAGTCTGAATAAAACGTATCTGTTAGTGGTACCAATGTAGGTGATTATTATTACCATCTCATTCATGCAAGACAGTACAGATCTCATATCAAAAGGATAGTATCCAAGAAATACATCAGTACTATATTTCTGCAAACAATAATTTCTGCAAGCAGAATATACTATTTATACCACCACTTTGATCAGCTTTTATTCCATGCACCTTCTAGTCTCTATCTTCCCTCTTGCCTTGACATGACTCCCTGCAAGTTGGCAGAATTTTTCTTTATTGCTTGACCTACCTTCTCCATCACAGGTAAGCTATTCCTCCCCAGGTAAAGCTATTTTAGTTCTTCCTAACTCTTTAGCTCTCCTATTCAATTGTTCTCTGGAAGAGGTAGGGAGGATGGGGCAAAATCCAGCAAAGGGCTCTGAAGTCCTTCTCATAAAAAACCCTGTTCTACTGATATTGTTGGTAAGCCATTTGTTTTGCGATAAAAGGTATGACAATCATCTCTGGAACATGTATACATATGTATTGCAACTATTACAAATGTCAATAAGCTTTTGACAGTTCTTAGCTTGACAGTTTAGAGCCTTTGCTGGAAACAGGCTTAAGTAATCGTACTGTCACTCATAGGTGATTGTTTTCCCATTTGGAGTTCTGAAGAAAATATTAATACAATAAGCCTTCTGGCAGTTTTTTTCTTAACAGAACAATTGATACGTTCTCTAAGCATAAGAAACATTTTCCTAAATTTAGGAACTCTAGAAGATGGTAGTGTAGATTAGTGGAGCCATTTTACTCCAGAAGGAAGTTTTATAGAGTTCAATAACCTCTTTCTTCTGCAATTAGAAAATAAAAGCTTAGAATAAAATGTGTAACAATAATGGGTATTGGGTAACAAGGCACAACTTAGCAAATGAGAGGGAATATTTCTCTAAATTCAGAGTTATATAATAAAGTATTCATTTTTTAGAAAAACATATATTTGATTGAAATAATGTATTTATGGATTTTCTGACTTGAATGCTAGACATCAAGTTAAAATTTAGTCCAAACTTTGTTACATGTTTGCAATGTTGTTGATAATTAAAAAAATGGATTGTCACACTTTCTTGTCCTCTCCATGTTTGGAAGGCAGATCTTCAATGATAGTCTATTAATTGAAATATTCACGGATACCATCTAGTAATTTTTTAATTACTGCAATTAAAAAAAAGCAAGTTAAGGCTGAAAAGTTCAGCCCTTCTGAGCTTCTCATTTCAGCATGGCTGTTCGACAAAGAATGTCTTTTACCTGGACATCAGTCAAAGCTGTGGGTCACTGAGCATGTCAACGAATAAGATTGTACTTAACACAGGTCAGATCTTTTACTGTTAGAATGATAAATGTAAAATGTAAGACTGCCTTATAATAGGTTCTGGCTTCGGCTATCTCACTTTTCTTTGCTGCTACAGATACACAGTAAAAGTTTAGGATATACACAAACTGATTTTGTTAAGCAATAAACCTTGGTGTCTAAATGGATAAAGGTTTATGTATCTGATATACAAACTAATAAACAGAATAACTGCAAAACAAAAAAGAAAAACCAAGCAAGCACCACATTATTGGGATTTTCAGGATTGGAGGATTATTCAGGAACTACAAGCAGTCTTTGATTTATGGGGGTAATTAAGCCTGGAATTATGGTCATACATAAGCCATGTTGGTTGTTAACCAACCAACCATGTCTGATTTTTTATGACCTTGTTTGCAGCAGTCATTAAATGAACATTGCACTGCTTAAGTGAATCCATTTTAGCCAATGGATGTCTTTTTTCCAGAAACTGGAAATAAAAGTCAGTTTATGACAACAAAATGTCATAAATTGTGGTTGTGTGACCATAGGATGTTGTAAGTGGTTATAAATGTGGGCCAGTTGCCAAATGGCGTGCATAAGTTCACCAGCATGCCTACCATCCCTGTCCTAATGTTTCCTTTTATTCATATTCATTTCATGTATTCAAATCATGTTTATACTTATATATATTATCTAATACGTGCTTGACAAATAAATAAAATAAATAAACAAGCATACATTTGTGGGCCACATACGTCTTTCTTATGATATGCCACTCTTAGAAATGTTCACGTTGCTAGTCAGAGTCAAGGGTTGCACCTTCACCATTCAAGAAACAAAGGAGGCTAAATAAAGAAAATACAGTTACAAATACATATTCTAAAATTTAGATTACATTCCCAGAGAAATTAACTTTTCACTCTATATCATCTTCATATTACAAATGGATGGATTCATATTGTTGCCATAACCAATTCCACCTGATGCTCATGAGTTAGACCAATATGTTGAGGTCTATTCTTAAATTCTAGCAAGGTCTTCTTTATTAAAGTTCCAATCACTATCTCAAGAAAAGGATTGAATATTTGGAAAGGGAAGCAAGTGAGAACAACCTTTCTTCTTGCCCATTTTATTTTGCTAAATGGTGCTAGGAGTCATAAGTTCAATGGCTAAAAATTATCTTGGACTCCTTCTTTTGGAAGGGTTAGGTAAACAAACAGATAAGCAATAGTCTAATTTAATATTTAAATGAATCATCATTATTATGACTTTAAGATTACTAAGTCCTATGACCACATCCTCGAGATAAGTCTTTCTGAATATCTTTTAGAGAAAAATTCATAAGGCATAAGAATACCTTATGCCACCAGACTTGAAATTTTGGGTTTAAACGACTTAGAACTACACTGCCTTTGGTCTGACCTAAGTGTAGTACATAAAATTATCCACTACAATGTCCTACATGTCAATGACTACTTCAGCTTAAAACCACAACAATACATGAGTGCACAATAGATACAAACTTAAGGTAAACTGCTCCAAATTTGATTGCAGGAAATAAGACTTCGGGACCAGAGTGGTCAATACCTGGAATGCACTACCTGATTCTGTGGTTTCTTCCCCAAACCCCCAAAGCTTTAACCTTAGACTGTCTACTGCTGACCAAAACCCCATTCCTAGGAGGTTTGTAAGGGGTGGGCATAAGCACACCAGCATGCCTACCATCCCTGTCGTACTGTCCCCATTTATTTATGTCCATTTGATGTATTAATGACCATATTTATACCTACCATATATCTGTTATCTGCTTGGCAAAACAAATAAATAATAAATAAAATAAAATAAAATAAAATAAAATAAAAGAAAGTTGACTTGTCAAGTGCTGGGGAAATCAAGAGATCCAGGGAGTTCAAATGAGCATAAAGATTTATTGCAAGTTTAAACTCTCTATAAAAATCTAAGCTATTAGCAGTCAAGGAAAATGAGCAGGAATTAAGTGGGCATTCAAGGTGGGCTGGACTTAGATCTCTTGCTGGTGTTCAGGGTCTCATGACTTATGATGTGTTTGACTCTAGGTTCAGCTTGATCATCTCCTACATGACCTTGAGAGAAATATGCAAGAACCATTACATAAGTAAAGTGAAACATTTTTTTCAGTCTTGAGATGCAAGATAGAGTTCAGAAGTGAACCAGGAAGGTTCCTCTCTGATTACCTGAGATATAAGGCGGAAGTGAGGTAAAGCACAATCAAGCAAACAGATTCTGAGAATCTTGCCTATCCCAAAGGTTCTAGTTTTTTCCTGTGGAGTTGGTTTTCTTGTGTAGTTTATGGTGCTGACATACTGTTTGACTTATTGTAAGAAAATATGCATCGCAGCATGCTGAATCATGAAGCCAAGTTGAAAATGGTGATATTATTCTAAATATGAAAGTGATGTTCCTGCATAGGAGATTCAAATATAATCCTTAGCCTATGTGTGTGGCTAAATTCAGTTCCATGGAATTTTAAAGAACAAAATTAAAAAGAAAACTAGTTATGATGCCTCAAACTAATATTTTCCTGGGTTCTTAAAAAAAAACACTTTGGGAAAGGATTACAGAACAATGAATTAGCCATAGGTATCCACTGAGAATGGTGAACAGTGATGTGTGACAAATTCTGCTGCAGATATTAATTAAAGTCAATCTCTGAAGGGCTGCAGAAACTTTATTTAAAGCAAAATAACAGTGGCATCTGGAACTGTTTGTTAAAGAGCAGAAAAAGCGACAGAATGGGGACATAAAAATATAACATTACAGAGAACAGTTCCACATACATTTTAGACTTGTTTAAAAGGTTGTAGTTTACCTGAAAAAAATTGGATTGTTTTCCTCCCCTCTAGCTTAAAAGAAAGAATGTTAATAATTTGGTGCCATCTGGTAGGGAAATCACATTTTTGTTAAATAAACAGGACTGTGTATATGTGTACCTTTTAATGGTATTTTTGCCCAACAAATATTATTCAACCGTGTGTTCCCTGAAATTTCTATCTCCACGAGTTTGTATTTGCATTAAATTACCCTTAGGTAAACAGACATTCCTTAGAAGACAAAATATTGCCAAAGCAATTTAGAGAAAGAGAATTGGGTTTTAAATAATTCTAATTATTAGTGACTAATAGACCTTAGGTGTTTTTCACAAATCTTGAGAATTTCCTCCATCTCTGCTTGCTTAATGCATGCCTTGATCCTTTATCAAATCAATATGGAAAGGAAAAAAGAAGGCAAAGTATGCACATGCATAGTTGTGCCCATCTCAATCCCAAAACTACTTGCAAGAAATGTCCAAAATATAAAAGAAATGAATGTCAAGGCTGCGAGGGAAATTTCAAGAAAGATTTTGAAAGTCAAATTTTAAGAAACAACCAGGTCCAAAATACCATTTGGACAATTAAGTAGTAATAACAATAAGACACATTCCACTGTTGGTTATTAATTGATTTCAGCCCACCTTTTAATTGTAACAATGAAAAAAGATGCAGTGGCACTGAAACATTGTGTTTCTGGAATCCATTTAAAGATTGCTCTAGCTTGTAACACAAAATACGACAAAAGTGAAAATGCATGGAATGTAATTAAAGTAACAATACTTAATTTGATTTAATTGATGTCACAGTTAAATTAAATGGCTGACTCATTTCTTTCTCCTGCAATTTTTGTTCTGTAACCTTCAGCAAGGAAGTAGCTTTAGTCTCAAAGAGTCCCAAAGTAAATTGACAGTGTTTTTCTAGAATAAAAATTAAAGAATGTTTCAAGTAAAAAGTCAAGGGACACCACTACTGCAGTCTGGATTTGAATTCCCTGGATTACCTTTTCCATGTGGTCTATAATTTCAAAATTGTTTTATAACCCAGAAAGTGAAATGGTACATAATTGAATGAATCAACATTATGGAATAATATTCATGGAAGGTTTTGAAGAATCTTACCTGTTCTTCTTGAGGAAATCAGCTATACCCCCTTCTCCCCACACACATAGAGTTACAGTTAAGTACTGGTTTGGTTCAGGATGTCTAGGCAATTAATATTCAGTCTGATTAATAAGAGCTGGTAGTGTTCATGAAGGAAATTAAACAATGGATAAAATTAATATTTTCCATGTGTGGGAACCACCACCTTCTCACATCCAGTGCTTAACTCAAAGTCAGGTTGAATGAACACACTCTGAAAGAAACAGAAAACAGAGGAAGTCACTAGCATAGTTTTTTCTGCTCATATCAGAGGAGTTCCAGAGATTCATACCATACGTTTATCAAAAGGACTTTAAAAAGGAAAGCATACCATAATGAAGATATATATTTGCTTGTGTTCCCCAGTTAGAACTATGATTTTGAACTAAGGTCACTAGTATTTCACACTGTACCTTCCCAGGTGATATTTCTGGGAATGTTTCCCTCAGGGCACTTTCATAGCCACTGTATCACATTTCCAAGACCCTCTGCATCATAATTCCTATTAAAGTTCTAAGTACTCAAAATGTGGGAACCCAGAAGTATATGAGACAGAAAACAAGATAGTATGCCTCTTAGTTAATGTACAATGGATAATTAGTAAGTATTTGAATTGCATCAAACTATGGCAGATTAGCTCTAGAGGTGCAAAGTAGATGTTCCTTTAACGTTTTGTCTTAAGTGCCACGAGGGAAATATTCTTTAAACCAAAAATACCACCTAGGAAGGCATAAGGTCAAATATAAGTGACCTTGGTTCTAGTTGGGAAACACAAACAAGTGTTTGGAAGCAACTGCCTCATCTTGTCTAATAATAATGGAGAATTACATTTTAAAATATGCATAGGATTGTCTAACCAGACCTGTATTTCTGAAGGAAAACCCGAAGAGCAGATGGATATCATTGCTGCAATTATGATGCTGCCATTCACACTACATTGGGAATTGTTGCTCCATTATTGAACAGTTTTTAAATATAGTCCTTTGGATACATCATCACTGAGATATATTGCAATAAATAAATAAATAACACAAAGCTTCTTAATGATTCACCTTTAATGGTGATCTATTTCTTATTTCTACATTTAGCTATTAGGAGTTCCTCATGTACTCTTAGCTTCTGTTTATCTTCCCAATTAGAACTTGTTTCTTAACATTATTTTATTCTCTGTGAGTTCTGGTAATTTGAGACCGTGAACTAAGTGTTGGGAGGGAGTGGGGATTTTGTCTACAATAATGATGCATGAAATCAATAATTGAGGAGACAAACTACCAGCACAAGCATGGTTATTACAGAAAACTTACTGAGCTGTGAAGAAATAGAACAAATCAGGGAAGCGGTCACTAGTTCCCCCTCAGCAAAACCTCATGATCCTTTATTAAAATAAATGGCAGAAAGAATTAACCTTGCCTGCAGAAGCAAAAGAAATAAAATTACCCTAAATTCAGAAAGAGAGAAAACATTGTAATACAGACGCAATTGCTTTTGATGTATCTCTTATATGGCTGGGATGATTGCATTCCAAACTATAGTAGTACAAAATCAGTTTTTCTCAACCTTTATCTATACTTATTTTATATATGTTATATGTATATACCTATACCTGCTATCTTGTACATGTTTGAAAAACAAAATAAAAATAAATGAATGAATAAATAAACCTTGGCAACTTTAACATGGATGGACTTCATCTTCCAAATTCCCCTGCCAGCTTTCCCTATATCGTCTTCTATATCTACTAATCCAAATGGATGGGAGTGATTCAGGTATATGAACAATGGGGGCTTTTTTTTTTTAAGTGCAGAAAGAGTTTCACCAGGTAGGTCCTATATTTGCCCTAGATTCTGGCCTTAGATTGTTTGATGTCATGTATTCTATCATGTACTGGATGTGCAAACAATTAGACAGGTCAACATGTCAGCATTCATCAAGGTCTATCAGAACATTGTTGCAGAAATTGTGGCAAGCACACTGCATCCTCCTGGAAACAGGTCAACTCACTGAAATGTTCCATCATCTGCTCTTTCTTTTGCCCTTTCCTAGTCTGGCAAGTCTTCATGCTGCATATTCTCTCAGGTGGCAGCATTCAGCAGCTTGTAATTCTTCCTCACTTCTCTGCGTTACTGCCTGTTCCTGGCATTCAGAATTGTTCAACACTGGAGGTTGAGTTCCATATGCAAGAAGCCAGTGTATAAAATGAAGTATAAAATCACAGGCATTATTTCCAATAGAGGTGAGAAATAAATTCCCCATCTTACAAAGGCATGATGTTGGGTATAGGAAACCTCACATAAATAGGAGCACCTTGCTTGGACTGAAAACATCTAGTTGGTGGGGCATCCAGTGTCTGCCACACAAGATGGAGTGCTTGGTAAAAATTGGGGGAGACATCCTTGTATTAGATTTCATCCATGGAATCATTTCATGTGAGAACCAAAAAATACCCAGATGATTACATGGAAGCACATGGAAGATACCAATAAAGCATATCACAAATACGGTAACGTAAAATGCAAAAGGAAAAAAAGAAAAAGTATTTTCTGCTTTTGATTATAAATACAATTGTAAGTTTACCTTTTGCTCTATAGTTACAGAATAATTCTTTTTTTTTCCTACTATCCATTTTTTTCTGGTCATCAAAATCATAAATTTATTTTTTCCGTTTCTCTATATTAGTTTCTGTAAATTATCTTCTTTCTTAAAATTGTTAATTAAAATTATATTTTAAAATATTATATGAACCAGTTGCCTAAGGGAATACACCAGCTCAAGATAGGTCATCTCATAACTAAAGAGAACTTTATTCACACACAACAAACTTTTTTCAAAGGACACTTGCTTTCTTAACCCCTAGCTTCACTGAAAATGAAACCGAATAGATTCATTACTTTTAAAGCTCCTACCAGTACAGCAGCTGGGTTTAATAAGCAACTATTAGCCAGGATAGCATATGCCCCTCAGGTCTGTTTATCAAGAGAGGACCTGTTGCAATTCCCTTCCATATTGCAAGGTTCATAGGGCAATGGGGCATGAACCAGGAAACAGAACTTTTCAGTGACAGTCCCACATTTTATCGAGAGCCCTCTGCCAGAAGAATGGGTGCCACCAAGAATGCATTTGTGAGCACCTGTAAACAAACAGTTGCTAGAAGCTAACATAGGTTTGGCAAAAAAAACACAGATCATACCAAACAAACTTACTTCATTCCTTGACAAAATGATTAAATTAGTGAATAAGAGAAATGCTTTTGACACAGTTTACTTAAACTTCAGTAAGGCATTTTACAAAGTAGACCATGGTAGACCTACTTCTTGGTAGAAAATAGAAAAATGGGGAATAGTCAGCTTTACCACCAGATGGATTTGTAACTGGCTGAAAGAGCTACACTCAACATGCATCAATGAAACTTCATCTGCATAGAAGGAAACATCCAGTAATTCTGTCTTAGGCCCAGTACTCTTCAATATCTTCATAAACGATTTAGATGGGAAATAGAAGGGGAACTCATCAAATTTGCACACAATATCAAACTGGGGAGAATAGTCAACACTTTAGAAGACAGACTCAAGTTCCAGAAGGCTCTTAAACACTGGATCCAAGCCAACAAAATGCAATTCAGAGTTGGGCTGTTTACCTGGCTCAACAGCAATTGTGAATGAAACCTAAATGTCCTACTAAACCCATGATAGCGAACCTATGGCACATGTGCCACAGCTGGCAGGCAGAGCCCTTTCTGCGGGCACATAAGCCGTCACCAGGTCAGCTCCACCACATGTGTGTGCGCCTACCACTGGCCAACTGATTTTTGGGATGCACAGGGGAGTGGGGTGCATGCGGGAGATGCATATGCATGCATGGGGGGTTGCGTGCACATGTGCAGGGATGGGTGGAGCATGGGGGGTACAGCTCATTCCCCCCATGGCCCATTTTTGGGTCCAGGAGGCTGCAGGGATGCCTACTAGGCCCAAAACAGGAGAGTGGGGGGTCACATGTGCATGGGTGAGGAGTGGGCGAGCTTGGAGTGTCATGTGTGCATGTGCAGGTACTAAGGACGTTCAATCTATGGAATGGCTTGCCTCTGGAAGTTGTGGGTGCTCCATCAATGGAGGTTTTCAAGAAGAGACTGGACAGCCATTTTCCTGGAATGGTATATGGTCTCCTTCTTGAGCATGGGGCTGGATTAGAAGGTCCTTTCCAACCCTATGTTCTATATATTCAGCCATTTCTTCAGCCATTTCTTTATTTTAAGGGTGATATGATTTACCAATGATCTTTTAATGCTGATAGTAAGTTTCTTATTCTTTGTTGCTTTGGTTTTGTTTATACCCACCCAAGATCTGTCAGGATTGGGATGTACTAAAAATATGATGATGGTGATGATAATGCAGTAGATGTTCTAAATTATTGCCTGAGACCTTTGGGTCAATCAGCACTATCTGCTTCTCTGCAACTGCCTTCCTTCTTTTAATCATATTTTACACAGCTATCACATTTTACCTTTTATGAATTTTTTGCAATTCCAAGTGTTGGGAATGGTCACATGTAGAATATTATAAAAAGACATGTTAAATGCAGCTAGTGTGAAGCTGTACACTTCTTTTATTAAGAATTCTCCATGGAAAAAAAGTGAGGCCAGCACTCCTGACAGAATGACATGGTGACAGATCTTAGAAAGTAACACTAAGATGTTGGAGAACTCTGTCCTTTGTGCCCTATGCTAGCCATCTTCTTTCTCCATGTGGCTATGGATTACTCTTGTTGTAATATTTGTTTACAGACATTTATGTTGTCTGTTAACAAAAGCTTCAACTGTCAGTTCAGCTGCTTTTGTATAAGGAAATGCATTTGGCTGTTCTTAGCCTTGAAAATCCAATTGTCTTGGGTATTGTTCAGAAATGTATTGTCATAAGTCTTACATAAACACAGCCAGTGAATTATGAATTATTGTTCTAAAATTCTAATAACAATGTTTTTCAAGCATTCCCCATTTGTTCTGGTATAAATTCACATTGCAAATTAGATAAATTCTGGAAAATATTTCTGGAGACCTATCACTGAAAAGAAAGGGAGAAAGAAGAAGAATAAAGAAATACGTTGGCAAACTATACTTGTGCAGCAAGGAGAGAGACTGTATGTCATACGGTACAAGGAGAATATTTTTTAAAGGTTAAAAGTGCTATAATGGCATCAAAAATGCCACGGAATATAGCAATGTAATCTTCCTGAGTCATTACAAATATTATAATAGTCCTTAATGTTCCAATTTCCATAGACAATAGATCTGTTATTCTTTGTCTATCATCATCATCATCATCATCATCATCATCATCATCATCATCATCTTTTTCTCCCTCTCTTAGTAAAAATAAGTGTTATGTCCTCCAACAATGTGCTCATTAGCTTGAGTGAAATGACAGCCAAATAAAAAATGCTTACTAACCCAACAAGTAATGGAAAACAATTAGTTTTATTAGGCAGTTGTATGATATGATAATATTTGCAGAACATATGCATTATAATTAGAGGTTAATGGAAAGGGAGGAATCCTTCAGAGTGAGTGAGCGCAGGAAAAAATGACTCTTATGACATACACTCTCAGTGCACAGATAAATAAGGTGAAAAAAAGGTGAAAAGCATGCTTATAAAAGTCATAGCTGGATTAAGAACCAATTGCTGTGAAAAGTTGCATCATTGTCTTGAAATCTTGACTATTGTCCTTAAAATCAAATCAAGAAGCTGATCCATAATTTTAATCAGAGGTGGGATTCAGCAGGTTCTGGCCAGTTCTGGAGAACCAGTAATGAAGATTTTGAGTAGGTCGGAGAATACCACCTCTGACTGGTCCTGCCCCCATCTATTCTCTGCCTCCGAGTCCCAGCTGATCGGGAGGAAATGGGGATTTTGCAGTATCCTTCCCCTGGAGTGGGGTCAGAATGGAGATTTTACAGTATCCTTCCCCTGCCATGCCCACCAAGCCACGCCCAAAGAACCAATAGTGAAAAAAATTGAATCCCACCCCAGATTTTAATATGTGCATTAGTCAAAATATCTGATCACTGTTATTTACAAATTATTTAGTCATTTATTATTTTAGTAATATTTTTGGATTCTCTTAGGTGTTTCCTTTTGATTTTTTAATGGTTGCTAGAGTGTATATAACCTTCTCTTGACCTGCGGTTGTTTCTTCTTATAAAATAATGATGAAAATAAAGTCCAAAGCTTTGTTCTTGTAAATTCGGAAATAGTTCTTCTTTTGGAATAGGAGGATAAATAATAATGCTAAATGCTTTAAAATGTTTTAAGCTTTTAAAAATTTAAATAGTGTAACTTTTTTGTCAAGCATCTTTCACTATTTTAACAATCATATTTTCATATTATTTCATATTAACTATAATAAATATTAAACCTTAAAAATGTTTTAAAAGATGGTGCAGGTCTTAGTAATGAAGAGCTGTAGGTTGTATGCTATTGGAAATGCTCTTGGCACAAACATGTTCCAACTACTGGTAGAGCAGCTAATAAATTCAAACAAACAAACAAACAAATAATAAAGCTTCTCCAATGCTCCAAAAACTGGCTAGAGGCTGTTTCTCTCAAAAGTTGGATAGAGCAGATTTGGGCCAAATTCAGATTTCTTACTATTATTCAAACAGGGACATTGCAAATGGAACTATATCTTCAATAGCAAGGTGTCTTAACAAAACTTACCAAGGGTGCTCTGTCTGTTCTTATAGTTAATTTAATATGGGGACATTTGGCCTGATTAGAGATAAAGCACAGCTATTATGTTTGTCTCTACAGACTTTCCATGTACAGTAAATATTCATTTTCTTGCAGATTTATATTGCTCCTTTCATAAAGATATCCATGAAGTTTCATGAGAAACAGTGTAGAAGTGGTTTGCCATTATGTTCCTAGTTTTTTTCAGTTTAGCCTAAATTCCTGGAATTGCTGGATGGTCTTCCCATCCGTCTACTAACCATGCCTGTCCTGTTTAGTTTCTGAGCATAGACAAGGTTGGCTCTGCACCAGAGGTGGGTTCCTATCAGTTCTAAAGAGTAGGTAGTAAGCTGTCACGGTGACATCACAGAACCGGTTCTGGTCCGTGGATGCCGCCATCTTTTTTTTGGAATTTTTTAAAGGGGGGAAATTTTTTGGGAGGGGTTCTGGTTTTTTTTCTTCTGTGCATGCACAGAAGCCGGGTTTCTGGCACTGCGCATGCGTCGGCATCTTGTTTTTGACTCTTTTTTTGTAATTTTTTGTAATTTGTTTTGCACTGCGCATGCGTGTGCGCGCGAAGTATATGCATGCCCACAAGGCATGCCCATGCGGCGTGGGAGGAAGCGAACCAGCAACGAGGTAAGTTAGAACCCACCCCTGCTCTGCACTGTCTTCTGTTACATATTCTAGCAGGAGAGAGAAAAGGAGATGAACATTTAGATTTTTGAATACATAAATCAACATTGTGAATACGTTTTTCGAGCATCTGGAGAAAATGTGTTTTTTCAAGCTGCAAAGAAATAAATCAGTTAGCTGTTGAAATGTTAAAATTCAACTATGAAATCTGTTCTTTAAATCTCTGTTCTATCAACCTAAAATTAAAAGGAGGCTCACCATGTTCTTGTAAATCTTGTAATAAACCTACCACTTCCCTTTTCAAGTGGATGTTTTCTGTATATATTTTTGTTGTTGTTGTTCTGGTCCTCTTGCTTGTTTGCTGAATAACTAGACAATAAATTCACTTGTTGCTATACCTTGTGAATTTAAAGGACAATAAAATAAGGTATTGTAAGATCAATATATACAGAAGCACAAAATATAATTTGCATTATTTATTTATTTATTTATTTGTATCCTGACTTTATTATTTTAAAAAATAACTCAAGGTGGTAAATATACTGTATACAATACACCTTACTTCCATTTCCCCCACAACAACAATGCTCTGAGATGGCTTCAGCTGAGAGGTAGAGTGATTGACTCAAAGTCACCCAGCCAGCATTCATGGCTAAGACTTGAAGTCTTCTTCATCTGCTTTCTAGCCTGACACCTTAACCACTAGACCAAATCGGAATTGTAGCAAGAAGTTGTGTGAGTGAATGTTCAAGGGTATAATACAGAGGTGGGTTTTGAATCTTCTTACTGCCGGTTCACTCAGGGTCGCGCCTCGATCATGTGCGCAAAGCGTGTGAGTGAGTGCACACGCAGCAGTCAAAACTAGCTGCTGCGCAGAAGCAGAAGCAAAATCCAAGATGGAGCCACCAACAGAACCGGTTCCATAACGTCACCAAGAAGTTACTACCTACTCTATAGAACTGGTAGGAATCCACCTCTGGTACAATATTCTAGCTTAGTAAATAGAGAAGATTTTTCAACTACATTAAATTATGCACTGTGTGCAATGCATAGGGGGAAAATGTGGCAGTATAGCACTGTTTGAGGATACGTTATTTTCTTACCTATTTGTAAAGGACCAAATGTTCTTTCTTCCTCTTTCTTATCTATCTATCTACCTACCTACCTCTCCCCCTCTCTCTCATATCTATCTATCTATCTATCTGTCTGTCTGTCTGTCGGTCGGTCTGTCTGTCTGTCTGTCTGTCTATCTATCTATCTATCTATCTATCTATCTATCTATCTATCTATCTATCTATCTA
>JANHFT010005087.1:330050-342741 GCA_032467955.1 Pseudoxenodon macrops
TTTTCCCACAACAGAAAAATGCATTGTAGAATAACAGAAAGTGTGGCAGGCCAAAATCCAATGGGATTAAAATGCAGGCCTGACAATCTTATTTAGAGAAAAAATACTTCTTTGTTAGTGCAGATTTTTATGGTAAGACAAACAGATTTATTCCTTTTCCATGCTTTTGTTGGATGGGTGTGTGTGCAATATATGGAATATATTAAGGAGAGCTGCATTCCAACAACTTTCTCAATAGAGAAAGATCCCTCAATAGAGGGATTTTATTACCTCATTCATGAAGGTCAAGATGTCAGTCCCAGGCCCAGAGACAACACAGTGAAATCCAATTAAGTTCAATATTTTATTTGCTTATACCTAATGGACAGAATCTTGCCAAATTAAAGCTACAGTATAACCTCCTAATTACCTATATACCTCCTGAGAGATTCTAGGGTGGTGGCTACCCTAATTCTCTTCCCTCCTCCCCCATCAAGTATCGGACTACTACATAGTCTCTTTCTAGAAAACTTCAGCGTTGCCCATACATGCCCCCATTGCTCCTCCAAGTGCACATTCCATCTTACAAGAAGAATGCAACCTTCTGAGGATAAAATTGGTAGTGACTTCTGAAAATAATTCAGAAATATACTATTTGAATTCTATTCAAATATGCTGTTTGAATATTAAGCCAGCTAGGCTATTATACAGCTGCTTTGCAAACTTCAGTCCTTTTCAAGCATTTAAATGGGGAGCCAGGAGGGGATGTTTTGCCTAAAATTGTATTGGTTATTTCCCCTCTTTTTTCCTCTTCATCGATTATCAAACCTGCACTTATTCTTTAAGATGCTTACATCCAGTAAAGGGTTGGATAATGTGTTAGTATAGAGAAAAACCAGAAGATTCATGACCTTTTTAATGCTGGCCCCATACTACAGAATACCTTACTCTCAGAAGTGAATTTGGTTTCAACCTTCTTTACTTTCCAGAAGTCAGTTAAATTAATACCATTCCATGGGCTGTCAATGCCTGATTGTGTTCAGCAAGCCATCCTGATGCTGAACACAGTGATAAATTGTTTTAATTTGTTATATCCTATACTCTGTTACTATTATCAAATGATATTGTCAACGTTCTGAGGATGTCTGGAGACTTTGTGTGGAAAGACTCAAGTTCATCTCAAAGAAGCCTGAATGGCCGTGAATGTTGATGCTTCCTGATGGAATAACAGGTGACACTTTTGCACAAATTGGTTTGTGCATTAGTCTGGACTACTGCAATGGGCTCTGCAAGGGGCTATTGTTGAAGCTAGCCAGAAACTGCATCTGATTCAAAATGCACATTGCTATGCCTATGTAACAACTTTGTAACTACTACTTTGCAAGCTACACTGGTTGCCAGATGTAGGGAGTAAAGAAGGTAGGTTAGATCTGTTACCCAGTGACAAGTGACAAGGAGAAGAAGGCTTAAGTCCCAAGCAAGCAGAAAGTATATATAAGTACTGTAACTCAGACAGACATCTCACTAATTGAAATGGGTATAAGCACAGCACAATAATCCTTTCAGGATATTGTTATTACAGCCACTTTAAATAAAAAGTCGTCCTGTGAAGTTTACTCTTGGTCTGGTCTCCCTGGTGGGCTTAACATCAATGGGCTTCCAGGACTTTTTAGAATGGCGTAACCTTTTCAACAGTAACTCACTCCTTCAAGATCTTGCAATCAGACCATTACAGGGCACTTTATGTAAAGCTGTCATGATAGCTACATTGAGGTCACTACGCTGATTATCAATAGATATCTGACACTGGCTTTAAACTCTGCATAACTTACAACTATGTACTTCTGGAATTGTGTCCTCTGTCAAAATCAGCCTAACCTGTGGGTTTTCCACTTCAGGTGAGAAAGGGAATAGGAGTCAGAATACATGCCTTCTTGGGAGAATTCATCATGTTATAACAGTGGTTCTCAACCTTTCTAATGCTGCGACCCCCATTGCCCAGAGCCACGATGGCAGCCCCTGAGAGGCGAGGGGTGCGCGCAGACACAGATGATGGTCCCAGTTTCGCTTTCATTCCCCCCCCTCAGCCGGGAGCGTGGCAGGTGGGCGAGGCCTCCGCTTTGGTGCGAAAGGAGGCAGAAGCGGCGCAGGAGAGACCAGCACCTTCTGGCAGGGCTGCGGCACCGCTTACAGGTGGCAGGTGTGGGGAGGGCACTGGGGACATTGCTGGCCTTGGTGGGCATTCCAAAGGAAGGGCCACCTTCTGCACCTGTCCCGGGGAACTCAGGACCCCGAGATCCCTGACGGAGCCCCTCAGAGCGATGGGCAGGAAAATTGGCAAGTGTGACCCTTCCCTTGGGGGGGGGACCATCGGGGCTGCCTGGGCAGAGAGTCTCTGGCCTGGGTTAACATCATGTTTTGCTGCCCTTCCGATCCTGGCCCTTCCTCTCACTCCTGCCAGAGTGAGGCAGCTGTGCTTCTTCTCGGGGCCCGATGTGGCCTTGATGCCTCTGGAAAGATGCAGATTAAGGCACTGCTGGCAAGTTCAGCCCATTTCGTTCTCCCCCTTGCTTTTCTCAGCCAGGAGGCCAGGTGGTCCAGGTGAGGGCTGGAGCGAAGCCTCCTCCTGGGGGGCTGGGGGGGAGACCTCTCCTCTTGCGTGCTGCCACCCAAAGCTTTGCTCAGGATCCCGGGACTCACTTTCCCCAAAGTGGCTGAAATCACTGCTCGTCTCTGCCTCGAGGCTCCCGATTGGCATCTTGGTTCCTAAGACCATCGGAAATATGTGTTTTCCAATGGTCTTAGGTGACCTCTGTGAAAGGGTCATGACCCACAGGTTGAGAACCACTGTGTTATAACATACCTTGGCCTCTGGTAGAAGTTTTCTCTTGCTTGCTTGCTTGCATTTCCCAAAACAGTTGAACAATTCTGTTCTGATGGGGCTTTCATGCAGAAAAAGGGCTTGGTCTCGATTTGTTGTTTTTAATATGCAAATGATGATGCTTTATTTTAGCATTATGTAAACTAATTTGAGTTCTGAGACTTTGCTCTCAATAGCATAATTAATCATAATAAAACAAAGAAAGCAACAGAACTGAAGTACTGTAGCAGATAAAATACAAGGCAAACTCAATGATAAACAGCCACTGAACTAAATGGGACAAGTATAACTAAACGTTCTCTAGAACCTGTATGTTCTATCTCCAAACTTTCCATTCCAATATATAGGACACGATGATTGATTCGATTTGAATATCCCATTTGCATAATAACTAATTATAAATCCTGCCTGTGAAGGGTAATTCCAATCTAGTTGACTCATCCAAGACTGTGACATTATTTATTTATGTGACCTATGGGTCGAACTAAAGAGAAATTCTCTGATGAAGTTAACATGATTACAAAGACAATAAAAATACAATACAAAGTGCAGTAACGAATCACTATTAAGGAATCAAAAGGAGTATCAAGGAGGGGAGGAACTCTGCAGCATTAAATAAAATAAAATGACAACACAGAAGCATAAGCATTCACAGAGCTAAATTCATCCTGAACTCAGAAGATCACTGCTTTGTCATATGAAACCATCTGTTGCATCTCATTTGATGAGGCCACCTAGAGAAAGTCATCATATGATGTTGATTTAAAGACATAGAAAAATGGAGTTCTAATCCCAGACTGAAGGGTCAAAAAATAGTACTTTAATTTGGACCAGGGAATTGAGCCAGAGAAGATGATAAAATACTTTCAATACTTTATATATAAGAATCCAATCTCAGCATCATCCATTTTCTCTACCGGCTTCATTGATTTTAAGCAATGTAGAACACGTTGCAGAAAACCAAACAGGAAATTTCATAGAAATGACCATTAAAACTATCTGTCTCTGTCTAAATAAGTTTTATGTGTCCTGTCCAATGAATCTAAGCTGGAAGAAGGTTTCAGACCTGTAAAACAGCTGTGCAAAGATCCAAAGGGGTGCTTTTATACACCAATGCTTTGATCAAATCACCCCAATGAACCAGATTCATAGATCAAAGCAGAGACTCGGCTGTCTGCAAAGCACTTTGTAGCCTTTTGAAACACTTGTCAAATTTAATGGCTTTTCCATTGCTTCTAAGTTGTAACAGACAATATGTAGTGTCCAGCTTCACTTTCATATATGAAGAATTATCAGAAGAGTTGTATGATGTGTTGAATTCTCTGAGCAGCTGGCAGCCCATGAGCTTTTATCACTTTATTAAATTCTCTGCTTATCCGAACACTATTAAAGTGGCAAAGTTAATATTGTTAAGATATCATTGACTATCTTAGCCTTCAGCTTCCTGCTTGTGATCCATAAACCTGAATTTTTATTAATGGGATTTTTCATTTCTGTGCTGGCCATGCCAACGCAGCTGGGAATTCCTGCCTGCTTTTAGCATTCTGAAAATGAGGCCAGCTCTACTTTCTTGGTTTGAATTTTACTTCTAAATTTTGCATGAGTGGCACAGGCTCACACTCTTGACAGAGACTGCATAGACAATGCAGGCTAACATTTATATTTACTCTGCCAGAATAGGAGATATCAAAGCTACCTCTGCCACTTCTCCTGTGTGCTCATCTTTCTCTGTGACTGTTTTTTTTTATCCCTATGGTATTGTATCTCAATGTCTAGCCAGTTTCCTCTGTTTTGCTATCTTAATAATTAATTCCAGTAAATCAAGCTGACTTAATCGAGTCTTTTCAGTGATGAGTTGATTCTTCCCAGGACATGCCAAACTAATCAACCAGCCATATTAACTCTTCTGGATCCCACAAAACTCAGGGATCAAATCTATATACATGAAACTTGGGAATGTCCTCTAAAGAGTCTAACAATCCTGCTACCTTCATCTCATTATCTTAAAAAGAAGAAGAAGCACCTACAATTATTTTAATACTTTCCTATTGTACCCCATGGGCAACTATCTAGAAGTAGTTCACTTTGTATTCAAGTGCATGTTGAAAAACAAATGATGTTCTTTTTGAATCTTAATCTGAGCTAAATGAGGGCAGATTTACTCAGGTTTACTATACAGCTAAGTTTCCTACTGGTAAAGATGGATCAATGCTAATGATATTGCAAATCTCTGCATCACGTCATACAAATGTTTCATGGAGATGCAAAACAGCACGAGTATTAAGTGTACCCCACAAGATGTTGGGCTCATCTGGAAACTCTCCTTACCTCAGCTCCAAGATTATATCCTACCAATTATTGAGGATAGGTACTCATGCCAGTGGCTCCGTTTCAGCCCCAGTGTCCTATTGAGGTAGGACGAAGCAAGATCAGAATATTATCCAGTAGAAAATTAGTGTTTTTCTATGAAAATTAAAGAAGCCGTCCTGTATGCAAATATTCTGATTTACATTGGCATCCTGCAACATCCTGTTTAGATGTTTTGCTGCTTGCTTGCACTTAAAAGATATGACATAGAGGGATTTCCTTCCCTAGATAAGCTCACAGGACCAAGAGCAGAAAGCTTCACCCGGTTGATTGTAACTGATCCATTCACAGAAGATGATTTGACTTTATAAGAGATTTAGTAGGGTTCTCACTCAACAGCAGCAAGCCTCCAATCCATTGCTATGAGACAAACTTGTGTCCTGGATTCCTGGAGAAAACAGCTGATTCCAGGAATTCATGAGGTTCTTTGTGAATGTGCTGATGTGTCTGTAGCATTTGGTTGGAACAAAGCCAAGCTGCTTCTTCAGCACAATTTACCACCCAGGATTATTGTGATGGTGAAAGACTGGAGGAAAACTTACACTTACATGTACTTTCTAGTGCTGCAGATTGAAAAGTGAGATAGCAACATCATCAACATCATTATTTTCTATTATACACCTATTATAGATATTATATATCTATTATTATCTATTATCCACAGTGCAAAAAAGTATGCTTATTTCTTAATGAATCAGTATATTCATAAAAAAACAAACCTCACAACAAACATTTACATTCCATACTTTCATTTTGAAGGGTATCTCCAACTATACTGAATGGAAATAGTGCCCCAAATATACTACTTTGTGCAATTGTTCTTCAATGGGTGACTTAGACCTTTAAGTACTACACAACTTGCTAATTTGAAGGAGCAAAAAGCTATTGCCATGAACAAGAATTTGAGCATCTGAAAAGGACAATTCTAAATCTCAGAATGTTATGTAAAGATTTTAAAAATAGGATGCATATGGACTGATTGCCAAGAAGTACCCTAGCTCAGACTCAAGAACAAACAGCAGAATGATAATAACCATTCAATCCCCCAATTATTACAAGGCACAGTAGAAATGTGTTAATTACATTACAAAAGAACAATCTTCCTATTACACAAGTGCAGACAGAATTGGAAAGAGGTTAACAACACAGAAGTGGGAGTTGAAGGCGAATCATCAGGGTTTATACACAATTCTCCCCACCACACAGACACTGACACACATTTGCAATTTTCACTTTTCAGAAACTTAAAATTGTAGTTCCTTTGTCTCTCTGATCTCAAGTAGCCACTCAAATGAGTGTGGGACACAAGTACATTTGCTACACAGCAGCAATTACATGAAATTACTTGGAGGGGGGAGGGGAGGGAGGGAAAGAGAGAAGTCAAAGAATTCACACAATACCACTATTTGCCTCAACAATGTGAATTCATTAATTCTAGATCATGGATGTAACTTGGAGTCCTCTGGAGACAATTCAGTTTTTAATACTTTGCTCTGAACTTCCTGCTATTACTAAATTGTCCTAAACAAATATCAGTTCTCTCTTCTTCAACTAAGCACATCCTGATCTAATTGTGAGTACTATTGATCAAGTTTGCAACAGATGGAGACTTAGGTAATATTGTAATGGAGTGTTTCATGAGACTATTTTAAAACTTGTCTTTGTTTTTTATAAGTGTCAAAGACATCACTATTTGTACAGAGAAAAGCATTAATATGTTGATGAATATATGGATTAACTGACTTTGGATAACATGCTGTTTTCACTCAATACACAGAACAAACTTTGCACAAGGATTTTATTAAATGATAAGACAGTTGCATATTAAGAAGGCTTGAACACAGTGGTTATTAAACTTGGCAACTTGAAGATTGTGGACTTAAACGTCAACGTTGCCAAGTTTGGAAAGCACTGTTTCAACTTCTTGCAGCAGATTCACATGTGAAATTGCCTTTATGTGAGAAAAAGCCAGAGCAGATGCCGCTCTTCAAACTCACATGCGTTGAGAGGTAATTTTATCTTTCCCAAAGGCTGTTGGAACATCAGCAAATGAGAGCCCCTTCATATGAGAAATTGTCTATATTCTTATCTACTAGCAAGCATTCTGTAAATTACACATGCCAAATCCCTTCCTCTCAGATGTGCCTCAGGGATTGATATGGCAACTTCCTAATGCATCTATCCACACCTCGCTTCAAAAAAGATGCCTTACTAAGAAGTGGACCTCCATGAATGCTCTGAGGATCACTGACATTTGAAGCAAGAATGTTTATCATAAACAGAACTCTTTCTTAATGGCAGTGATGACCCTGACACACATTTCATGGATCTTGGAGCCTGCTAAAGTTATTCACTTGGAAGTGTTAGAGAACTAAGTACAACCTCACTTTTCTCCCTGCCCTTGCAAAACTCTTGAACTGAGGAAGTGATGGATGGGCTTGTTGATATAACAACAATCTTTGTGGACAATCAATGATGAGGTCAAATTTTAGTCATTGTTATTGATGTGGGTGGTTTTTTTTTTTACATGTAAACAGTCTCCCAGATTCTGAGGAAATTCAAATGACAGGCACTTCAAGCACATTTATTTGTTTTTAGAGATTTATTGGCTTTCTCCAAGATTTAAAACAATCTCAGGTAAACTGCATAGATGACTGTGCTCCAGTGCCAGGTACATAAGATTCCAACAGCATATTATTAACTGCACTACAGCCTTCTAAGTGGTCAAGATATTGCTGAATTGTTCAAATTGTTATTTGGCAATAGCCGAAATAACACAGCACTTTTCAATACACAAATAAGGAGATTGATGAATCTCACGAGTGTAATAAAAGAAGCAAAGGCACTTTAGCCTGACTGCCTAAGTTAATTATTTGTGGGTATTGTGAATAGAAAAGGCTCCCTTCACACAAAGCATTATCTCTTTAATTCTGCCAAGCATAAGGAATACATATTTCCCACAAAAAAAGGGAACACACTTAAGACTGACCTTTATCATGACAGTTAATTCTTAGATCTGTGACATATTCTACCTTTTTTAAGCACTTAGTATAGTTTTAACCTACTGGCTGTAGAGCCCTGTGAACATTAAACATGGTTAATCCCCTGACAGACTCAAGAACAGTTTAGTTGCCACTTGCTTTGTAGCAATAGGAACTAGAATAAAGGGCTTGGGGGAAAAACAATTTATCAAGGAACAGTGGGAATGAAGATAGGTATTCTAATACTAAATTTTAAAGGGTTCAAGGGACTTTGCCTATTATATGCAGAAGGTTGTGATTATTGAGGAGAAAAAAGAATAAGATACACTAAGCAGATTTAGTCTTCTTTCTATTCATTTCCTGAGATAATGCTTAAGTGTAATCTATTTATTTCGTGGCCTCTTTTTAAAAAAAAATATATTCAGCAGCCTAAGCAGTGAGCAAATGCTGGATCATTTAAACTTTATCATATACTTCACAGGCGGGTACTTTGGTCATTCCGTGACAAAAAGCAATTATTGAACTCATGTTAACATTAGAATGAACACCATTATGGAGCAACATGCAGTTCAGTGGTGGTGAAAGAGTTGTGGTTTTAAAAAGTCAATTTTGTTAAAAGCCCCAGTTGTTTCCATTTCCATAACCATCACATCTTTCAAAACACTGAAAGGAAATACCAACCTAACATTCAGTATTTTAACAATTCTCTCTAACCTATCTAGTAAGATCAAGCTATCAGCTGTGTTCTTTCCCCCCCCCCTCTGGGCTCAGCCTTTTTGTGACTATTACACCCTTCTTACCATCAACCAGTTCCTCCTTGTCAATGAAGCGAATGTTTACTTCATAATTTAAACACCTTTTCATCATAATAGTAAACAAGGGGTTTATCTTTGCTTGAGTCACACTCAGGTGGAAAACCCATGAGTATTATGTTGCAGCTTCTACTTAAAAGAGGGGATTAAAGTGATGGTAGATAGTATATAAGATTTCACAAAAATGTATTTCATTGGACATTCCTAGCTGTGATATGTATTATATGGGCCAGCAGAAGGAAAATAACCTTTCTGCCCAATGTGATATGGGAACACATTGCTTATAAAGGATTTCCGAGGAACTGAAATTTAACCCAAGCCTGAAAAGAAGTAGTTTCCAAATAATTCTTTTCATAAGCTCCTTCATACTTTTGCAGTTTCAATATGAGTTTGACCATGATTTGGAGACTGACAAGTTGAAGGCTGCACAAAAAAGCAGGGAAGAGAGCAAACACTCAAAATTCAGTTTGTTATTCTTCATCTAGGCATGCAAGGAACAAAGGGGAAAGGAAATGAAATGCTGAATTATTAACACTGACTTTTAATGACACATCCTTTGCTTATTTGTTTCTCGTGCTTTTGCCCACACAGGGTTAAAAAGATTTCAGTTCCTGGCTGATTATCGTCTTCTAATAAATTCAGCTCCTAAACAAAAGATGTACAAAAAAAATAAAGATCCCCAGCTGATGGAAAGGCAGCTGGGTGAGTTCTCATAGAAACCCATCCTCTGTGGGAAACAGAGGCTTAAGCTGGTAAATAAGGTATCAGCCAGTGCTTGACCTTTGAACTCAGTGTCAATCTTGGTGGGAAAGCAAACATATTCCACTTGCTATTAATGGGTATCCCTTATGTCTGGAAACTTGAGATAATGGGGGTTGTATTTGACAAAGCAACTTTCCCCTAGAAACTTGCCTCCATTCTTTGCATTAGTGTTTTCTCACTGGTGGAGCTCGAAACACAGGGATATACTTTTTATAACCATGTTTAGACAAGAATGAATCACTTTAGCAATTACTGTTCCATCATTGATTTGGCTACATGTATGAATATATAATGGATATATATATATTCTGTATTTGCTTGCTGCTCTTCATATTTTATTTAGTTTGAATTCCTTGGACCCAATCAAAGAAATTGGAGAGTGGGAATCAATCAGAATTTGCACCAATCTTAAAATAATCTATTTAAAAAAAAAAATCTAATACAGCTAAGTATTTATTTTGCGTTGTCAAATAGAGACAGTGTAACACATGCCTTGTTTCAATTTAGTTATAGACAAATCACACAAACCATTCATTCCTCAAATCTGCATTTCTTTTCATTAAAAAGAAGTCAATTGGACAAAACAATCAAATACCAACGGACACAAATTGGATCAAGAAAGTATTATAATGTGCAGAATTAGACACACTCACAAAAGAATTACAAGAAAAAGAGGAAACAGAATACTACAAAATGTGGGAAAGATGGTATAGTTGGATAGAGAAAAAGAAAGCTAAAAGCTAAAAAAGGGAAACAATAAATAAAACAAAATGGAACTCATTCAAGATAGGACTAATCCAGAGTGGACTGATATATAGACAATTAAAATATCAAACATAACAATCATCAGAACTATAGGTAAAGAAATGAAAACATTATAAAAACAAGATTTTGATATTATAGTGGTAAAGAAAATACAGATACAAAAAAATATACTTAGTAGAAATATATGTAAAAATGATAATGTAAAAAACAAATATGGAATTTAGATACTGTAGCAATGAAATGACTATAAGTATATAACTACTTGTTAGAAATATAACTATATATTAGAAATATTTATCACTTTTATAGTAAACCAAAACAAGAGTGTGATTAATGAAACGTGTAAACATGTATATACCAATGTAAAAATTGTTTATAAGGAAGAAATTATAAAATTTCTCATTTGTATTTTTTTATTTTTTGTTGTGTCTCTTTAATTGTTCGATAAAAATTTAATTTTTTTTTAAAAAGAAGTCAATTATAAAGCCTCATTTTGTGAGATTGTAGTCAAGTACTTTTTCTTCCCTTTTTAGGGGTTATAAACAACCTTAAGCCAGAAATGTTCAATGAACATTATCTCATTTGGAATTGAATCTGTACCATTTTCTACATTTTGTATACCAACTAAAAACCACTTTATCACCTGTTCCATCACCCTTCCCCAAGTGATTGCAAGGAACTACTAAACAGCATTGGATTTTTGGTTAGTATTGAAAATGTTACCTAGTTGTGTAATGAATCATTGGCAAGAAAACAACCAAGCTCAGAGGGAGCACCAACGTTTATAATTGAACCCTGAGCTACAAATATTATCTTCTATTAATACTTCTAAGCAATACAAACTCCAGGAGCAAGACCCAAAGACAAGAGAGAAGCTTGGTTGAAGATTGACCCAAAAGCCAGATGAGACAAGAGTTTCTAACAAAGGAGACTGCTCATGAGGTCTTCAGAAATGTAGCCCCCCCAAAAAAAAAGTACTACATCAATTGTACTGTAGTTTCCAGTCAGTCAGAGCAGAAACAAAATATTCAACTCATGACTCAAAAGTAAATATGACTGTTGCATGAATCAAGCCTGGAGCTAATATCATATGCAAAACACTGTTGTGAAAGAGGCCTTTGTTAGTTTTTTGTTCTTAAGTATCACATTCCTTCTTTTTTTAAAGAAACTCTGATTGAAAATGTTAATACATATTAGAAGGGATTTAAGTAGAACGGCAGTCTTTCAAAGACCTTCATCCAATGTACATTCAATATTTGGGGTATGTCCCACCTTTATAATTTCCTTCAAATATTTAAAGATCTGTTTGCAGAGAGTTTGCAGAAGCATACTAAATCCAGTGAATAAAGCACTTGGCTGACTTTGCTTAGATAAGAAGTAAAACAGAATGAACCAATCCAAAGTGAACAGACTTCAGACAAAATCCTTGGACAAAATGCAGAAGGATAGAAGTGATTTGCTGCTGAATGAAAGTGTGGTCCACTGTGCAAAATGAAGTTACTTATTTCCACCCATTTGTTAGACACTATGGAAGCAGGGATCCTAATAAATACTTTAAGTGACCCCCTATTTCAACATTTTCACGGCACATACCCCCCCTCCAAAAAAAAGTAGGGCTGAGCAAAGCATTTGAAAAGGGGCAGTTCACAAAGCATATAGTGCAAACAAAGTACGTCTCCTAAAAGCATTAAGCCTTGTCCCTTAGAAAGTTCACCCTGCTGCTTTCAAGGCTCTCTGCACTGGATTGTACTCGTGAGTGCACCCAAAGATCCATTTCTGCTAAACAGATTAGCCAAATGAAGCAGCAGTATGTGTACAGGCGGACGCAGGCGGACACGACAGCTTTCAAATGCTTTGCACACCTGATTAATCCATTCCTTGGATTGTTTATGTTTTTGCTCCCATGAGAGTTCCAAGCTAATGCATTTATTTATAAATAAATTTTCATTGTTCAAAACAATCCCAAAGCAGGATGGAAAGTCTTGGGGGTGGAATTAACTGATATGCTGTTAATATGGCTTTGCACTACTTCCTACAACATCTTGAATCTCCAAAGACCTATGCAAGAGTCCTCTTTGTAGACTTTAGTTCAGCATTCAACATTCAATAGTCTTCTCATTATTCCTCTCACCATCTCTTCCCAT
>JANHFT010005087.1:353099-366539 GCA_032467955.1 Pseudoxenodon macrops
CTGTACACCGCCCTGAGTCTCTTGAGAGAAGGGCGGTATAAAAATTTAATAAATAAATAATAAATAAATAAATAAATGTAATGTGAGCAAATAACATTTGCTAAATGCTTAGCAGGGGAGAACAATAGTTTTGCTTAGGTTCTGTTGGATATCAAGATTCCTTTATTTCAGATCAGACTAGACTGTCTCAAGGCTAAGCAAAGCGACATGGTGGGCTTGAAAGTCCATAATGATTTAAATCTGCAATAATGTCACTTTTCCATGATGTCTATATGACCAATCCAAACAGTTTTCTGGCTTCATGTCCACTCATTTCAGGTGACAACATGTTCCATCATATATACCAAACAGTTTAGGCCCTTTTCATATAGAATGTAGTGGGAAACCTGAACATCTCCTCTTAGGAAGATTGCACTGGATGGGCAGAATCTAGCCACAAGAGACCCGCCTTAGGCACATGAATACCAAGTCATTAAGAGCTAGTAGGATAATACAAGAATTGGACTTTGAAAGGTATTGGTGACAAATCCCAAAGTGGTAACATTACATTACTAAGTCAACTAGCACCTTTAAATAGCTAGGCTACCACCTTTTGGAATGAGCTGCAGTTTTCAATGTGTCTTTAAAGTAGCCCCACGTGAAGTGCATTAAAACAGTGTAAATGCATGATGATAAAGGTGTGACTTGCACACCAATACAATACATTTGATGAATGATCATGGGGCAGATTTAGAACTGCTGTGTTCTCCCAACATCATGTAATCTCATTGAATCATAGAATGAAAAAAATAGGAAAGAGTTATTTGGGCCATGAAATTAAATCTTCTGTTCGGTTATTAAAGCATATCTTTTATATGGCTATCTAAGATTTTACTAATCATCAAATCAAAGAGAACTCAGTACCTGTTGGGGTATTGAAATCATGGTGGGTTTTACTTCTGATACCTACAAATGTTTGGTAAGATCCTATATTGGGGAATAAATGCAAATATCAACTTGAGTAAAGGGCTCCAAAGAAAATCAAACAATAATTTTTGGTCATGAGTTCCTTGAGTTACATAATTAACGATGTTATTCATATAATCAAGAAATTTAAACTCAAGAAGTAGTTGAATGAATTATCTTCTACTTTTGATTTTTCAAGCATTGTTTCTGAAAGTTTGTTAAGCTAAAATTGATTTTGTTGTCAGTGGCATATATAAATATTTATTTATATATATATATTTGTGTGTTATAGAAATATATTTATGTATATGTATAATTATATATATGCAATTATCAACATAATTGTATTCCTGATGAAAATTTTGAGATTGTTTGTGTATGTTCCATCAGGCATAGAATTATGTTGACTCAATGATTAAGCAAATGACTTTTTAAATTGCATTTTCCAATAACAGTTTATTGAAGTTACTTTTTTTTGTTTGCATCAGTAAATCACCATCAATCATCTCCTCAAATACTTAAGGAGTTGCTTGATGAAAAATAATTTTTACTTCATTTGTTTAAAGAAGTTAGAATTAATTGATCTCTCTGCCACGATGTAAAAATACTAATGTTTGAAGCTGTGCATATAATGCATAACTTGCACAGTTCCATTTATTTGCTTTGTTTTTGTGATGGTACAGTTAATTATCCTTATGATGGTTTCCTCCACATTTCCAGTTGTTGGAAGAGGCTTCCTGCATGTACCCACAGATGCCTCCTTTTGCTATGAAAGAAGCCAGAGGAGGAAACTGAAATAATGCCAACAAGGAGTGGAGAGGATGAGACAGGTTCAGACTCCACGGTATCAAAATGGAATTTGTGTTGTGTCAGAAACCATCTGGCTTAGCACTGGATCCTGAGATAGCTCTGAATGTGATGCCATTTTGCCTGAGAAGATCCTCCTGAACTCATAGTTTGTCTTTGATCAGCAGGTAGATACCTTCTCCTGTGGGACATTTTTGTCAAGCCTGAACTGATGCCCAATTGTGACCCTCATGTCCTAATCATCAAAAAATTGGATTCATAGTATGTGCTCTACTTGGATCTTCCTTTGAAGACCATCTAGACAATTCAGGTGGTATAAAGTGCAGCTGCTTAGAGGCAGGCAGAGAAGACATTTTCCCCATCTCTTTTGCAAGCCCAACACAATGAAAGTTTCTCTTACCAGACAACAGTAGAAAGGACTTCACATGTCATTGGTAAATTTCCACTCTAGCTTCTATAATTTATGTAACTGTACCATTACACAAATTACTTTATTTGCAACAAGTTACATAAAAATTCATAATGACATCGCCACATATACCATCATAAAAGAGATGCAAATTGATAAATTATATAAATTATTTTGATGCCTTGCTCTTCCGCCCTGCAGACGTTCTTCAGTAAGACACACCTCCTCCTTCCAAGCATCTTGTTAAAGAAGGTTTCACAGTTTAATTCAGTTATCTTGATTGTCAAGAATTAATTTAGTCTCCAACACCGTATAGTAACTCACCAGCCAACCCACAAGGAAGCCCTTCATTGCATCTTTTAAGGAAGGGATTCAAGACTATTATTTTTCAGTAGGCATTTGAAGTTTAAAATGTTATTTCTGTGAGATCTAGATAATTCACTTAAAATTTAGTTTTGTAATTCTTAATGTCAGATGATTTGTAATTATCTTTATGTTTGTTTAGTGGACTGTACTACTATGCTTCAAAAAAGGTAAGCCATCGAGAATATTTGGATGAGAGTGATGATGATTCTAATTAATTAGTGACACAATGGAATATTGTTACTTCTGTCATTAGAATGTGTGTGTGGGGTGTGTGTGTGTTATCTTCTGAAGGAGCTTTGAAGGGAAAGTTTATTTGAACAACCATGGAAGTGTAGTAACCTGTACTTTAGTCTCACAGGAAATCCATCATTGGATCCTTCCTTCAGCCAAGCTGACTTTGGAAAGTCCTAAAAGGAATGTCATGGGACTTGGGCAGAAGACAAGGGTCTGAAATTTGAAAAGTCTTCTCACCTCATGGAAATGACTTCAGCCTGGGTGAATATTGGGCAGGCTTGATGGATAGTTAGGTATGTGTGTGAGTGAGTGAAAGGGAGGAGAGGGTTTAAATAACACCCTCACAATGAAACTTATAGTATAGTACCTATTTTTAATTACATACACATAAAGACAAAAAAGCAACATACCTTACTGTCAAAGGAAGGTCCAACTCTTTTGGAGTAATAGTTATTCTATCAGTGCATGGATAAACACACACATTTTCCAGAAATAATATACTTAAGGGAATAGCTAAAAATTTCTCAAGAGAGAGCTTTAAAATTAACATGTATTCACTGAAACCATTCTGCTGGCTCCTACTCTACATGAAGTAGGATCATGAGCATTGTGATTATAGTTTTTGTCATTATGATTTTTTAAAAAATAGCATACACATTTGTATCATTGCTTGTGACATATACGTTTCAATAAAAATTTAATGTATTGCATATTTTTATGCCAAAGACTGAAAAGTAGTTAAAAATACACATATTTGGATGCACATTGTCCCCTAAGATGTATATTTTTATGTTTTAAAAATGAAGCAGATTATACATTTCAAAAAATCTAAGATGTTTTTTTTAAATTAATCATAGTTGGATATAAGTTAAAAATGTGAATTGGGTAACTTTTCATTAACCATGCAAATGAGACAAGGCTTTCTCCCATCCCTGGTTTTATTTTAAACGTGGACGCTGTAATGTTTTATAAGAAATGGGTTTTTTGCTTGTTTCAGTGGGAAAGCTCATCAGAAAACATGTTGTCAAGACATTTAAATTGCTTTCCTGTCTTGAAATTATCAAGGACCTTTCTTTCTTTCTTTCTTTCCTTTCTTCCTACTCACATATTTATGTTACACAGCAATGTTTGCAGCTGGTAGGCTAAAATAATTGGATTGGAGGGATGGACCATTCTTTTTCCACTTTTGCTGTACACATTCAATTACTGGTTTGTTTATGTTTTTACTAAAGTGGATATTCTTGTTCATAAGGTTTGATCAATCACAATATAATAAGATCTTGTAGCTATTACGTTTCATTCTATTCACCTAATATTATTCAGAACAATGTGTTTAGGACTCTGAGATAATTTCTTAAAACATTAGCAAATAGTTCCTTTTCTCTCCTTATTGGAAAATGGTCCAAAAAGATATTCCATACTTCATCTATCTGAAAACAGTTTCATCCCCAGCAGCTGTAATGTAATAGGGTAGTTTCATAAATTCAAAGGAGATGCCTGCTTGAGGAAACAGATAAAAATAACAAATTAAATGCTTCAGTGAATACCTAGTTCTGGAACTATTTATAATTGTATAGCCCTTGAAAACCGAGATAGCTATTTAATTTATGGGACACTCTGAACAGAGATTTCTATCTACCCATGAAGTAGCATAAACATTAATGCTCATGTTAAATTTCTCAGATTTTAAAATTAATCATGAACTTAAATATCAGAGAAAGGGAAGGAAAATATATGTATTCAACTTAGTAATTTAGATGTATTAAAAAGTTGAAAGACCCGAATTTTCCCAATAAATTTAATATATCGAGCTGTATTGGTCAAACTTTTAAAATATTTTTGGATACTGGAACATACTGTGAACTCAGAATAATTTATTTACAAAGTTATGTATTTAGCTAATTTATATTCCATCCTTCACTGTACAGTAAAGGGACTCTAAGCAACTCAAAGCATTTAATTAGTAGACATCATCTGTCAAAAACGGTTTCCTTCTCAGAATATCTTATGATGCTGTTTATTATTTTTTGTTCATCAAATCTATGGTATCAAAAACAATAAAAGACATCATCTGTCAAAAATTATTTCCCTCTCACAGTATCTTATGCTGCTTTATTATTTTTGTTCATTTTTTTGTTGTTCAAATTGTCAATTTTTGTTCATTACATTCTATGGTATAGTAGACAAAAATGTGACTAGCCATGCTGGCTACAGAATTCTGGGAGTCAAAATGAAATCATCTTAAAATTGCTAAGGTTGGAAAACACTGACTTAGTCTATTAACCATTACGGCCACTTTGATAGTTGGTTGGTTTCCCGCCTATTAAACTTTTATTACATAATTCACTTTATCCTTTCATTCCCATTATGAACACACAACATAACATACTGATTGAGTTATATGGTTGAGATGGACACAGTAATTCTCCTTTCCTTATGGGTTATTTTTTTCATATTGTACTGTAGAGCAGTCTTAAACTGAAAGTCAATTTAGGCTGTAACATTTATTCAAAATAACCCATGTCTATTGCTTTTTTTCTTGCATGTCCTTAAAATGTACTTTAAACTACACAGAATATTAGTAAATAACAGTCATTTATTCTGTTATTATCTATTTAGTTTGAAAGACGTGATCAAATTATTAAGCAGTCAACGGCCATCAGAATCAGGCTTTTAATTTAACCAATTTACTATGTGCTGTGATCAGGAGATATTTTGAAGAATGGTGGAGATCTTGTATAGAAAACATCAGAAAAAAAGATGGAATAAGATAATTAATAGTGTGTGTGTGTGTGTGTATGTATTACATACATACATACATACATACATACATACATACATACATACATACATACATACATACATACATACACACACACACACACACACACACACAATATATGAGATACCTAAGCTGAGTTTATTTTGGAGCTAGAGGAATTAAATGTTCTAGTTATTCATACGTATACCTGTATAGTGGTTAAAATAGTAAATATCTGCTTGTGAATCTATAAAAGGAAACGGAACGTCTCTCCAGATAGTTTGGGACAGGGGTATCAAACTGGATTTCTTTGAGGGCCTGATCAGCATTGTAGTGCTCCTCCACAGGCTGGCTGGGGGTGGGGGAAAAAGACAGGACAGATGCCTCCTGCAGCACCCTGCTGGCCAAAATGGTACATGGGGGACATGCACATGCCCCCCTGTGCCTCATTTTCAGCCTAAATGGCCTACTGCATTGCCCCATTTTGGCTGCCAGAGACACCATGGGCCGGTCCTTTGCTATTTCCAGGCCTGCTCCATGGGCCAGATTTAAGCACCCCACAGGCCAGATCCAGCCTGCGGGCCTTGGGATTGACACCCCTGATTTGGGACATAACTCACATTATCTTCACCTATCCATAGATAATCACAATCAATATGATGGGAGTCATTGTACAATGATGTCTGAAGGTTTGTCTGACTCTTTTCTAAGAGCTGACTGGACTACCAAAGGATTGTTGACTGAACAAGCATCACACTGATAAACAAGATCATCAATGCATGAAATAAAATTTCTGAAGTGTTTTCAATTACCTGCCAAGAGATTGAGAATACTGATACCCATCGTACTTCCTTCCTTCCACAGTGTAGCCCAAATGATTGTAACAACTAATGCTTTTGTTGGTCATTATTGCCTGTCTCTGTTGTGAACATCTGGTAGAAACTGAAATCATAGATATACCTCTGTAGTAGGTTTCCCAAACTGTGAAGTGTGCCTCTCTTGAGGGAACAGGGAAATACAAAGCACCTTTTAGTTGTATATTGTTACAATAAAAAAGTTTTGTAGACCCTGTAAGATATTTTTATTCTACTGCAATTCCATTTCCTGCATTTTGTTAGGAGCAGGATTCCAAACAGATAGCCAATCACATCTACCCACTGATATTAATGCATCTTATATATTTAAAGTAGGTTGCACTGAAGAGAAGAGCTTAATCACTTGAGCTGACATCTATATGAGAAATTATTGTTAAGTGGCACTGATGTTTCTGCTAACTGTTAAACTCTTTAATATGAAAAGACTTCACTGAAAAAAAATGTCAAGAGCTTTTCACACCACATGTTCTATTCAGCTGTTAGAAAAGTGAATAAATGAGGACAGTTATAGGATTGGCATTGCTATGCAGAAGAAATAGTTGTATATTGTAAGATTCTGCACTCAACTCCAGCAACTGCCACTTTTAGCACAACAAATTCAGTAGAACAAGCTGGTGTTGTTTCGCCTTGTTGCTAATTGCATGATAATCCTGTCAGTGCATTGTCAAATTAGTGCGGTTTCATTCTTGTCATGTCTTCATTTCAGAGCTCCACAGATAACTTCACTTTTGTTGTCCTCGTCAGATTACCAATAAAATTTTAGGGGGAGGGGAAAATCTGGCACAATCGTAAAGGCACCGTATAGCTAATGTATTGTAGAAGGCAGTAGTATGAACCATCATACAAGAAATTTTTTGGAGATGATCAAGATTTTAAGGGAAAATAATAGTGCAAATATGGTTGAGCATGAGAGAATGCTCTTCAGGATTCATTTATACAGATAAAAGAAAATTGATCTGCTGGCTACTGCAAGAAAGGAAAATGATTCAAGAGCCTAAACATAAATTATTTCCAAGAAATTTCCCAAAATCTTACCTCCTTCCCTTCCTTACAATCCTGGTTTGGAAAAACTACAGTTACTCAACAAAAAAAGTGTATTACTTTGTTTAGTTCAGGATGTAAGTCCTTTCTTTTCTTAGTTCATGGACATAGTCCTTTCTTTTCTTAGTTCATGGACATAGTCCTTTCTTTTGCTTACTTTCTTACTGCAACATTTATAAATCATCCCATGGAAACAGCTTTGCAGATAGGAGGCAATCAATGAAAACAGTAAAACAATAACACCCAGTGCAAACATCCTATGGACAAAAAATGATCAACTGCTGTTGCTGAGACCCAAAACCTTTGCATAAGAAGGGAGATATTTGCCTGAGGCGATTATGAAACCAATACAGATTTGACACCAGCTTTGGTTGCAGGGAAAAGATGTTCCATATTCATCATGCTTAAAAAATATTAGTTTTTTTTCTTAGTGGCATGTAAGTGTCGCTTGCAACAGTGAGACTCACAGAGAAAAGGCCTTTGGCAGATCTTAAGCAAATTTATAGAGGGACAGATGTTCTTTCAATGCTCTGAATGGTATCACCAATATCTTGATCTCAGACTGGCAGCCAGTAAAACCCTTTTACCCCTGATGAGATGTGGAGTCCTGCATAGCATTCTTGACAACCATCTAGTTTGGGGATCAGCAACCTGCGACTCTGGAGGGCTCTTTGGGCCCTCTGCTGTGGCTCCTTGTCCCATCTGGCTGGCCCCACCCCTCACCCTCCCCTCCCCTGGCCTGAGAAGGTAAGGGCGACAGTGGGAATGGAGAAGCTGCCTGGGCTGATTCTCCGGTGCTGGTTGAGGAACAATCGCCACCCCTGACAGAGAGTTCCCTTCAGGCACCCTTCCTCCCCCTCTGGCGACTCCCTGACTGACTGTGGTGGGGCCAAGAAGGTGCACATGCATGGGGAGACCATCTTCAAGTGAGCGCCAAAGTGCAGCAAAGGCGCATGCAGAGCGGGCGGCCGCTCACTTAAGGAGGGTCTTTGGATGCGGCTTCTCTCCTGCCCTAAGGATCTGGCCATCACCTTGCCATCCTCCTCCGCCCCCCTCTCCGGCAGCTCTTCAACCGAGCGGGGAAGGCGTAAGCTCCATCCCGAAGCGGCAGGAAGCGAAGGCTGTCTTACGTGCAAATGTGGCGCGGAGACAGGTACAGGGCTGCTTCGCTCCTGCATTAAGGCTCCAGCGATTCTCCTCCTTCTCTCATGCAGGAGGGGGGGGGGCACGGCAAGGCGATGGCTGGATCTTTAGGGCAGGAGAGAAGCTGTGTCCTTTTGCCTCCAATTAAGACCCTCAAGCGAGCAGCCGCCTCCACTGGGGTGCTTTGGTGCGTTTTGGCATCTCCCTGCGCGTGCGCACCCTCCTGGCCCTTCCACAACTAGCCAGGGGGTTACCCAAAGGAAACCTCCGCCGTGGCTGATGATCAATCCTTAGCAGAGAGAGAGAGAAGGGGAGAGAGTGGGAGAAAGAGCAATGAGAGAGGGAAGGAGAAAGATAGAGATGAGAGAGGGAGAAGGGAGAGAGGGAGAAAGATGAGAGGGAAGGAAGGAGATAAAAAAATGATGGGGAGGAAGGGAGAGTGGGAGATAGAGAGGGAGAAAGAGAGATGGGGAGAGGGAGGGAGAAAGAGATGGATATAGGAAACAGGTATATATATACATATATATGTAGGTATTTTGTTGTTCGGGTTCTTTCCCGTGTAGACTTAAAGGTGTTATGAGTACTGAGGTCACATAAAATGGAGGCTCTTTGGACTTCCAGTTTTTCATAAGTCCTGGTTAGGTGGTAGATTTCCTCCCTGTAGAGGTATGATATTTGTTTTTTGAGGTTTTCACGGGTGCCTGTATGTAGGTATTTTGTTGTTTGGGTTCTTTCCCGTGTAGACTTAAAGGTGTTATGAATACATATATATATATATATCTGTTTCCCATAGAAAAGAAAACACAGTGAGCCACAAAACCTGGGTAGGTGTGGCTGGGGGTGTCATTTGACTGGGAGTGAATGACATTGAGTTGGCCACGCCCACCCAGGTTTTGTGCCTCCTGGTGTTTTGTTTTCTCTGGGAAATGGGTCCAAATGGCTGAGTGTCTAAGGTTGCAGACCCCTGCCCCATTGCTTTCTGTCTTCAATCTTAGATAAACCCGCACTAGACCTTTAGATAGGGTTGATGGAGCCCCTTGTTCTTTTTTAAATGTTTTTGGATTGAGCCTTGCTCATATTTGTGATTTATTTCCTCTTTTTTGTTATTGCACTACCCAGTTTGATCCTTGCTACTCTGGCCATAATAAGTTGTCTGTCCTTGATCTCAATTCTGTGAAGTGGCTTATGGCCTATATGATACCTATTTTTTCTTTTCTGTAATAACATGTTTAGTTTTTAACCTGTACTTTTGAAAACATTCTTTCTTCCCTTTTGCTCTATTTAGGAAAACAAAGATTTGACAGTTAGTTGTCTAACATCCACTCAGGAAGAGCAGGGCCAAAGTGTTGTTCAGCCTGTCACGAATGCTAGTTCTCCCTATGGGATTGATCTTCCTGAATTAAGGTATGGAGATTGATTTTCCAATTACAAATATTACCAATAATTATTTTTTATGATAAGAGAAGCACAATATATTTTTGTGTGTTTTAGTTTTAACACCAGTAAAATTGGTAACAGTTTTCTCCTAACATAAACCCCAGACAGAAAATACTCTGCAAGCTTGATTCCTTTTGAATATTTTAATTTGGGTAGCTGTCTTAATCAACCAACATTGAATGCACGAAACAAATTGCCTTTATTTCCAAAGCAGAAAATTAATCCGTTTGAAAATGTCTGTGTGTTTCAAAGCAATTCATTTTGTTATTTTGTTATTTTAAATGTTTTTGAATCTGCAAGATGTCACACAGTTCTGTTAATGCTTTTTCTAGTGCCACTCAGCAAGAGAAAAAACTAGAAGAGGTTCATGTACACAAGGAGGCTGCAAGTCAGACTTCCCCACCTTCATCTGTATGCCCCCCCAGTACTGTAAAATCACCCAGGACAAATACCACTTCATCCACAACCAATGCAAACCCAATGCCTGCTGTAGTGATACAGGTAAGTTACTGCTTTCAATCATTTTGAATAATTTTAATAAACCACCTTCCAGATATAATAGAGGTACAGAATATAACCTTTAAAAATAGCCTGAAATAAAAATGTCAGACTCACTTGGATGAAAATGGTAGAAGAGCACATATGGGTAGTCCTTGATTTATGACTGTAATCAAGTCTGTCCATGATACTAGCAAGTCCTGATGGTTGTTAAGCAAAGTGCCCAGATGATTGCCTTGCTTAACAATCACCATCCCTGCTCTCCCAAACACAGTCATTAAGTAGAGAATGGGGTGGGTGGGGTGTCTTAGGGTTGGGCTAAGCCCATGAAAGCCCATCCTAGGTTCGCCTCCCCTAAGCTTTTCAAGGTCCTACCCCACCCCAAGGCACCCTGTGCTACTCTATCTGTCCCTTGAGGTACTCCACCCCCTCGGCATTCCTAGGCTGCGTGGCTTCATCCTGAAAGCTAGCACCATTTTTAGAATAGCTGCAATATTGAAATGATACTCACTTCCTGGATAGTTGCATGAAGCCCTGCAGGTATGCTGAGGGGCAGAGCAGCCTACTCCCCTTTCCAAACGTGATCTCTGGACTATGTAGGAAGGCTCCGTGGTGCAGCAGCTTCTTCCAGAAGATCTACACTGAAAGGTGATGGGGCTAGAAAGGAGGGTGTGTGAGACAGTGAGGTGACAAAACAGGCAGGGCAGGAGGAGGAGGGAGATAGGGTACAGTCCCTATGGTTGGTCAGAATCCGCCTGAATGTTATTCACATGACCGCAGGATTGCTGCTGGAATTATAACTTTGAAACTAGGTTGTAAGTAGCTTTTCCAGGATCCGCCGTAACTTAAAGCAATTACTAGGCAACTAGTTGTAAATTTTAGGACTAATTATGTACAGTTGCTAAATATAGCTTTAATTTTAAATTGTCACTAGCACATGCCCCTTGATTTTGTTATATTAGAGGCATACTAAAGTGTTTTTCTTTTCGTAAGGAACCTCGGAAGCTCAGTTACGCTGAGGTCTGTCAGAAACCTCCAAAAGAAGTACCTTCTGTTCCTGCTCAGCCACTTAGGGAGCTACGTTCTAATGTAACCTCCCCTGCCAAAACAGAAGAAAATGGCACCCATGAGAAGGCTGGAGAGAAGGCACATGAAAAGTCTGAAGGACGGATGAATGACTTGGCTGTTTTCAGAGGCAATGGGCCTCCCAAAGGAGCTGCAGGAAAAATCAGGGAACAGAGGCGCCAATGTGGACCTAGGTCTTCTCCTCAGGGAGCGCCTCGGCGAGTTGGCAAGGAACAGTATATGCCACCGCGATCACCAAAGGAAAATTGATCAAACTTTTTATTTAATCAGAACTGTGAACTAAAGAGCAGTAGAGGAAAAACTGGCCAGCTCAGAGAATTATAAATATAGGAAAAGTGGACAGTAAATTCAATTGAAGAGCACAGGGTTTGCAATGTGAGAGAGCTTAAAGGGATCCCAATATTCATCTCGAAGTGATACAAAATGCTGGAGAAATAGAATCAATATAAATATGATAAAGATTATAATTTTTGTAACTTTCTGTTTTTAATTTCCTGTTTGAATTAGAGTTGCATTAAGAACTAGCTTATTAAAGATGAGGAACAAATACACATATTAGCATGTTTCTTACTTGAAGAGGGGGCAAATATTTTTTTTGGAAAAAAACTAAAAGTTATAAATTAGTTCTAAAAATCTATTTAAGGTATGGCTTGTAAGATGACATGTATGCCATTAATGGCCTTGCATTACAATTCAGCCCCAAAACTGACATGCTTGGTCAGTATGAATGAGTGTAGCCATATTACCTGTTATGTCATGATTTAGTCACTGATGATAATTGATTGTACTACTGTAGGATTTTGTGTTTTGGAAAATATAGTCTTTGACTTTACTAATTTTGGTCAGTTTTTAAAACTATGATTTTACTCGAGTATGCAAACAGCAAGATTAGTAAACAAGAAATAGTGGGTAAGATTTTAATTTGTTCCAGCATTTTCTCTAATTAGGGATAGCATTGTTTTATTTTTCCATTGCTTTAATATTTTCTCTGATCCTTTATTACAGACTTAAGCACATCTAGCTGGAATGTAGTTATTCTGATACTAATGCAGAACTAAAAATAGGGAATGTGAAGCGTCATAGTAAACATTACCTTGGTGCATTGAATTGAGATTTTCAACTCTTTAATATTCTCAATTCTCTAGAAGGAGGTAAAATAATTTTGGGGGTCTGACTTCAGTTTAACAAAGAGAGTGGCCACCCCTAGGGTCATAGTTTGATATACTGAAAATACATTTTACACTTAAAGAAGTTTCAAACTATACCAGAAATCAGGTTTTATTTAATGGGGAGACAAAACAAAGATTCTTAGGTTTCCCTGTTCGATAGAGCTGATAACTGAAAAATTAACTTACTTTGGAGAATATTGGCAAGAATATTAGGATAGATTTATGTTAATTAGAATAAAAATGTACAACAAGCAGGCTGGTTTACAAGCTGATGACTAGATTTAAGAAAAGAACTAGGATAATTACAAACACTTAATCTTGCAAAATCAGCATGCTAGACTTCAAAGTTCTGTATTAAAGTGTTAGGGGACAGTATATTGGATTCTTTAGTTGGTAGCAAATATACAAATTTAAAGACATTAGTTGTAAACACTGGAAAACTCGGTTATGAGATACCACCATGCATTTTTAGTTTGTGTGTTAGTGATAACTTTAAAATGTCAGTGGCAGATAAATAATTAACTGTGAAAATGGTAACCTTCTGATTTTTCTTAGCCAGAAAACTTTTGGCAGTTTCTTATTCTGTAGGCATTCTCCCACATGTCACCAGAAAGATTGTCAAAAATGTTTAAAGAAAAAGCGGTGAAATGTTGGAAATGTTATCATATA
>JANHFT010005087.1:371226-401081 GCA_032467955.1 Pseudoxenodon macrops
GCCTCCGGAGGATGAAAAACAGCCCAACGAGCTAAACAGAAGTCCTGTTGGGCCGTTTTTCACCCTCCGGAGGCTTCAGGGAAGCCTCCTGAACCCTCTGGAAGGCGAAAAATGGCCCAATGGGGGAGCATGCATGCATTCACATTGAAGTGTGCGTGGTGGGTTGTGTGCTACTACACATGTGTGCACTAGTGCAAGTGTGCTGCCATTTTTGGCACGCAAGAAGAAAAAGGTTAGCATCACTGATCTAGGGTGTTTTTGGAATGCCCAAACAGGGTTGAATACTCACTATGAAAAGGAGCACAAAGTATATCAGGGTACGTATAAGGGATTATGTATTATTGCTAAATGGCATGTGATTTTTATAAAAACACTGCCAATTGTATATGATCTGTTTTTAGTGATTGCAATAAATAATGTGCATAGAAAAAAATTGAGTTTTGCTACTAATGCAGTAACATGTTTTTTGTTATTATTTAAAATTTATTTATTGTAAAAAAAAACATAAAATTTGCTACCAAATTATAGGGATATATGTTTGAACCCTCCACCTACTTGTTAGCTTTCTTTTGCCTCCCTCAAAAATTAATTTTGGGAAAAGCCAGTGGGCAGCAGATAGAAGATCACTTCAGCTTCTCAATAGCTGGAAATGATAGTTTATAAATCATTTCTCACAGGCATCATGTGGTTTATATGTTCCGGTTTCATCAGCTCCTGTGAGGCAAAATTATTTTCTACAAGGCAAAAGGCCAGTATCCTACTCTGCTTGCCATGTCATTCCTTTACTTCTACAAAGACAATGGTGAGTAAAAAAGTAATAATCCAGCACTGAATAGACCAAAATAATGGGTCTGCTAGAAGTAAGCTGTCTACCTCAATTCTCCTTGCAAAAATTCAAGCGTATCTCTTACCACATGCTGGCATTATCTCCAACGGTGAAGAATGAGAGAAGCAATGGATTGAGGCCAATTTACCAATTACTCCAAATTTGCAATCGCTGCCATATTTAATTTTTCTTCCTCTAATGTCTCTCAGAACTCACTTTGTATTCTTGAACTGTGTTGTTTTGTACTTGCTTCTCCCTGTTTTATATCACTGGCTGCCACAGCCAGAGATGGGGAGACTAAATATACCAACATAAAATAAAGTTAAGTTATTCTGGGTGTTACAGAGAAGAATTATGAAACTATAAATGCAGTCTGGATTTATCCTTAGATTAAGTGAAGCACAGCAGAAAAAGATCCCTCTGAATGACCTTTGGATGGAATGATTTTATCAAAAATGAAACAGAAAAAGTATAAGCCTTAATAATTATTTGAGTTTACAAGAGAAAGAACAGAACATGATAAAAAGTCAGATTAGAACAAATTGTGCAGGCAGACAGATTGTACTTCAGAAAATGAGTAACCAACTCAATAAAAATATTGGAAGATGAAGAAAACAAAACATAACATTTAGTAATAGTCCCAAGAATATTTGGCATAATATACTATAACTAAGCTGGGCTTGATCAGTGGGTCATAGTTTGTTCAGATCTCATTTAATCTAACTCACTTTGGAGCCATAAAGGGCATTATGGATTACACCAGGATAGAATGATAAAGATTATGAAATTGGAAAGGACTACAAAAATAATCTAGTCCAATGCTCCGCAATTACTGGGAGTGGGGGGGGAACTAATTAAACCATCCTCAAGAGTTGAAGGTCACTTTTTCCTCCAATTTTTGCTTTACAAAAATTATGTGAAGTGGTTTGGACTAAGAGCAAATGACTTGATAGTCTCCACTCCCTTAGTTCAGCACTTTAATTGTAACACCATACTGATTTTTTTTATGGTTTAAATATGTGGTACATTGTGTTTTTAGTAAAGAAAATACATTTGTATCGCAGAGAATGATTTAAAAATGAAATACCATGCATCTTAACCCCCAAAAGACAAGAATGTCAAAAAAATTAAGTAGGATATTTCACTACTATCTAAGAATATTTGATAAATAGTAGCCATTGGATTATCTATACCACTTTTTTCACTTAGGCTGCCTAATGGCCATTCCTTTTCATGCCACACAATGTGGAACATGACTTTTTCCTCAACTATCCACCCTCCCTTTCAGTGGTGGGTTTCAAAAGGTTTTACTACCAGTTCTGTGGGCATGGCTTGGTGGGTGTTGCTTGGCTTGGTGGATGTGGCTTGGTGGGCATGGCAGAGGAAGGATACTGCAAAATCTCCATTCCCATCTCACTCCGGAGAAGGTTACTGCAAAATCCCCAAAATCCTCCCAATCAGCTGGGACTCGGATGCAGAGAATAGAGAGGGCAGGGCCAGTCAGAGGTGGTATTTACCGATTCTCCAAACTACTCAAAGTTTCTGCTACTGGTTCTCCAGAACTGGTCAGAACCTGCTGAAACCCACCTCTCCTCCCTTTCCACATCATTCAAAGATTTTGGCACTTGGAATATATATATTTCTTTATTGGCATTCATGCTTTTTGTAGTATGTTGATTCTCTTTGTCTCTGAAAGACAGTGGCAAAATCTCCCTCAATACTCCAATATTCTCTGAAATCCTTACCCATTTATTCACTCACTCCATGGAGTTTATCTACTCAAGTCCTTCATCTGGCTCCATATTTCTCCATTGGTCCATCATCATTGACTAGTAACAAATGATGCCAGATGTCAACTGATCATTATTTATCCATTCATTTTTCTTCAGCCTTTTCTTGTAGGATTTGGTTTCCAGATCCATCACCAACTTTATTTGGACCTACTCTAAGAGCCAAGGTGGCGCAGTGATTAGAATGCAGTACTGCAGCTACTTCTGCTGCCTGCCAACTACCTGCAATTTGGCAGTTCAAATTTTGCCAGGCTCAAGGTTGATTCAGCCTTCCTTCCGAGGCTAGTAAAATGAGGACCCAGATTGTTGGGGGCTATATGCTGACTCTGTAAACTGCTTAGAGAGGGCTGTAAAGCACTGTGAAGCATTATATAAGTTTAAGTGCTATTGCTATTATTGATAAACTTTCTAAATTATATTGGAATTGAATAGTGAATTCCAGATAATTCTGATCACACCAGAATAAAATCAAATCTTTATTTCTCATAATCGGTATGTTGTACTTTGGTTGATCCACTCTGCACCATTGACTCATGTTAACTTGGAGTCTTCTTAAAGACTCTTAGATCCTTCTAAGATTTACTCCTGTCAAGCTAAGCTATATATAAGATGTTTTTTCTTTTCTCTACACTCTCTAATTAATGAAAATGCATTGGATGCGGTAAGTACATTTTCATTGTAAAGGTTGAACTAGGTTGCATTCTATTTTTCTTGACAATCTGCAGATAGATAAATCTATTAACCTGCTTTGATATATAAACAAGGCTAACAGTTGATATTTTCTCAGTTTAGCATCTTTATGATAAATATATGCTTTTACCAAGCTGAATTTGCCTCTAAAAATTGTGAAATCTCACCGTCAACAGTCTTCAATCCATTACTAGCACTGCCCTTTCTTTCTTTAGAGTATCACATTTCAATTCTCTCCTTCAACAGTTCCATCTGTTCTCTTTTAAGCTGACAAAGAAGAGTTAAATGGCAGGGTTTAATAGATCTAACAGAGTGCGGATCTTGACAGTATTTACTTGTTGCTTATTTATTTATTTTGTCACAAAATCACAAAAAAGTTCTATGGTTGGGAATCTTCTGCTCCAAAACAATCCTGTTTTAGAAATGGAAGGGACTAGTGAAACCAAACATTACCCTCTATTTTGGGTTCAAGATACTCAAAGGAGCACAGACTCAGTAGGCCCATAATGGATTTTAGCATATGGTGAGCAGAGTCCATTTAGGCATCAAGAGTAGATTTTTGCTGAGAGCAGAAAATGAGAGTTTGCCTAGCATTTCATTAGAATACAAAGCAATTTCATGACTTTCTAAATCCATAGATAACCTTGAATATTTCTCCAGTTTCTATTGGCTTTATCAGTAGCTCTTTTTTTTTTTTATAAGGCCTGGAGAAAAAATTAAGTAAATCACAATTTGGAACAAGCAAGCAGATCCAAAGAGAATTCAGGTTGGATAAAGCTGGCTTACTAATGGCATTTGAGTATGGGAAGCTATGGTACTTCTCATTTTAACTATTTCACAACATTCAACTCAAATCTATCCCTCTAAATCACTAAGAAAATGCTAAATGTAACCAACTTCCCAAATTCAGTTGCGTTATCAATAGTGAAATTGAAAAGTGAGTGGCAGGGGCAAATTAAACCTCACCATAGACAGATTTTATCTACTTTATTTTATCTACAACATGCACTACCTAAGATAAAGAAACAGTGCATTCAGATCAAAAAGCCATATTTATAGCACTATTTATTCACTATGTGTAGCATAAATTAACTATTTATACCCAAGTAATATATAGGATGCAAATTTGTTTGCTGTATCAGTCTTCAGGTAGTGTAGAGGCAATTCCTATGGTTGCTTTAGGGGCACAATTGCTTAATGAGGAGTTTTGTTTTGTTGCTGCTTTCCCTTTGGCAGAATTGTTATCACTAAACATCCCATGCTAAGAGGTAGTTCTTCCTTTTGTGATATTCATAATGTATATATCATTGTAATATAATATGACAAAATGTGCTGAGTGATTTATGTACCTTATTGAACCAACCAAAAATTGTGTAAGTAATGCTGTTCCATTATCAGCAATAATTCCTGACAAGGTACTGGTATATATATATATCAATGTATTATTTTTATATACGTAATAATACATTATTATATTTATTATTACAAATGTGATTTTACCCAATTTTGCAAGTTCTGGAAACATATAGGCTACAGCAGAGATAGAGATGGCACATATGGCTAGTCCATCAGTAATCCTGAGAGACTAGCTCCATCAAACTCATCTTCATTGAACTATTAGCTACTGATTTTGTAAGACTGATTGCTTACCTCTAAAGAACTTGTCAGATCTCGGTAATGTCAAGCAGGACTGAAAATAAACAACTGAGGAAGCAAGTCCCTCTATGGCCTGAGATTCATTAAGACTTGAGATGACAACACAACAATTCCAAATGCTGCCTTTGTTTCCAGTTATTACATTATTGTATAATACTCTCTGCTACATACATTACGTAAGCTGTGCCAATAATATATTAGTATTTTCAGCTCATCCATAAAAACCAAGGAAACAATATGATCTACATCGATACAACCCGCATCCAAACCAATACAGATGGAACCTCTCAGTTTCTTAAATGTATCCCTGAGCTTAACATCAACAAGGCACAAGTGCAACTATAGATTGCCTGTATACCTAAACTTCGATACATCAATCAAACCAGCACAGAGCCTTGTTTGTAAGCAGGCAGATATAATGTGTATCCACCAGCTCTATCAGTAATAGCAAAAGCAATCCAATCAGAGGGCCCTCACTGCAGACTCCTCTCTCTTTTGGGATTAGATCCGGAATGAATTAACTCCTTTTATTCTCCAGCTCTCGATTCCCCAACAACTGTAAATCCACTCATCCTCTCTCAATAGGAATTGCTGCATTGACCAAGATGGGAAACAAGTAAACCAACAACAAATGTAAGGCTTGACTCCAGCTAGATCATCCGGAGCAGCAGGGAACAGCACAGAGTAAATAGGACCACTTGATATGGCCATATTTTATTTTACACATGAAACAAAGTCGTGTGCTTTGTTTTACTTACATACGGATTGACTTACTTAAAAGATTTATGTGGCTATCCATATTACACAGTGTAATCCTGCGGGGCTCAAAACAACATGCAAAAATATCAAAATTCAACAAAATTAAAATCATTACACACACTCAAGTCCCCATGAGTTTTTGTTCTGACTCGTGTACTGAGAATGGAATGGTAGAAACAATATGTCCCTATTTTCCCCTATTTTTCCCAATCTTAAAATACTTGTATATAACAACTAAGCATTTATGGTCTCCCGGTTGACAAATATGTATTCCAATTCTCTTTCAAGATATTGTATATAACCATTAATAGTTCTTTCTGTTTAGGAATTCTAATCTTCTCATGCAGTTTATAGCTGCAATAAATGTTTTGAGATTAAGCTCACTCTTGGCTTATCCAGAGTTCCCAAACAGTTTTGTACTATCTCTGAATTTAGTGATGTTTAATTGTTACTCATAAACCTCTACTTTTTCTTACTGTGTTGTTATTTTATTCCATCTCGAATAACAATTCTGTGATTGTAAAGATTATTTTATGTGATATGCTAAGGCTTCCCTGTCTGAAAGAAAAAATGGGTTAAATACAATCAACAAGTTTTATGCATACGACAGACAAGCATTTTATATAAAGTTCATTATTCCTTATAGCTTTTGGTCAGAAGCAGTAATGTGGCATATAATATGACAGGGAAACCAATCAGAAATAGACTTCAAGGTTTACAGTGTCATTGAATAAGTTTCCAACTCTCCAAAAGCTGAATTGAGTCTGGATCAGACAATTTTAGTGACTGCCAGATTAACCATAAAATATTTAAGGTGGTTTTTTTTTACTCATCTACATATCATTATTGGGAGAAAAATCTCTGTCCAATCTAAATTTTTGAAAGTTTTCACAATTTGTAAAATCTGAGAGATTCTAGTCCACACAGATTCTTTGCAAATCAGTTGCATATCCCAACTACTGCAGCAAATTGTTTCTCAATTTGGACTACATTGCTGGATCTGTCAGAGTTTGGAACAATATTGACTTGAATAGATAGGCCACAGTTACAAAATCATAAAGGACAATGCTTTGCCTATTCCACAGCTGCTAGTATTGGCATTCAAACAATATTCTGGTTGACATCACAGAATTCCAACATTGGGACCTCCGTTTCTAATATTTCTGATACCTTTATCTTGTTATGCTACTATTGGCAAACAGGTTTCAAATAGCTGCTTTGAAGGGTGCAGGATCTTTATGAATTGATATTGTCAAAAAATACAAAGTGTTGTACCATACTCCCCAATCAACTAAAATTAGAGGAGGGGATCTTTGGATCTAAGCTCACTTCCCTCTTCATTAATGCCATGTCCAAGATCTGTGTACTCCTTCAGGTGTAAAAAGCATTTGGTTTCAGTTACTCTTAGATCTGTCATCTTGATGGTTGCCATGACTTTGACAAACTGTGATCATGTTAATCCTTTGTAAAACTATAAATGCTCCCTTGTGCACTAAAAAGTCTTCTAGGTTTTGAAGAAGTGCAAACATTTATTTTGGATCAGCATGGAAGCTATGGAAAGGCAGACAATTAATCATTTAAAGAAACACATATTTAAAGCAGGGGTGAAATTCAAAAGTTTTCTCTACCAGCTCTGTGGGCATGGCTTGGTGGATGTGGCTTAGTGGTCATGTGACTAGGTGGGTGGGTGTGGCCAAGTCGCTATCACTTCTTTGTCCTAATGACCTACAAAAAGAAGATATATCAATTATTATACACAAAACAATAAAAGGGGTACACAAATACTTACATAAGAGTAATAAGACTCTTATTGCTCTTATGTAAGTATTTGTGTACTTTTGTGTATAATAATTGATATATCTTCCTTTTTCATTTCACCCCTACTCTGTAGTCCTGTTATCCTTTTCTGGGCATTGAAGTTAGATTCAGTCAGATTTATGGTTGAGTCGGCTGGAAGAGGTGAGTGGTGAGTGGGCAAGCATGAGCAGGGCCAACCAGGGGTGATTTTTACCAGATCTGCGAACTGATTCAAATTGTCCCTACCACCTCTCCCAAGCTGGACTGAGCTGGTTGAATTTCACCCCTAAAGGTTCTATAAGTATAGATAATTAGGTGCAATCTGAGCATTAAAAACTCCTGGTAGATCAGGTCAAAATCCATCCTGGTCTAACTTCACATAGTGGCCACTGAGATACCCCTAGGGTCTCATAATCAGGAAAAGAAGGTAGATCCCACTTCCACTAGTACTTCCTTCCAACTAGTATTTGAAGGCATTAAATTGTCAGTCTAGTAGCCTTGATAAACATCACCTCCATATCCAATCCATTTTATTATATAAGTGCTTCTTCTTCAGATGGTGGGTGAAGAAGTACTTTGTGTGTCCTTGTTTCCCTGATAAAAGTGAGAGGGGGAAAAAAGAAGGTGGAGAACAAGTGCAGTCCAGATAGGCCACCACTCTGGTCAAAAGGAAGAGTTGACATCTGAAAAGGGGTGTCTTTAGCCAGCTTCATGTTCAGCCATTTTACACAGAGAAGTCAAGCAGCTTCAGGCTGCAGTACAGAAAAGCTCTGTGTATCAAATATGCATTAAGATCATATTCTCTGCTTCTGCATTAAATACAGAATTGAGTTATCTAGACAATGTAAATTCTTACTCCCAGAGCTGCAAGGAATGTGGTAGTCCTATAGAGATGAAGCAGGCTCTGGATGTCACAGTTATCAACGTAGCTCCTATAGCAATTGAAAGCAAATACCATCATTGTTTACTTTCAGTCACTTCTCCCATGAACTCCCCTAAATTATCAGACCATGTAACTGGCCACTTGAAAGAGGTTCATTGGCATCACCATCACAGATGGGATTCAGCTGCTTCTCTCCGGTTCAGGTGAACCGGTAGCAGTGACTCCGGGAACCCGCCCGAATGTAATGTGCTAGCATGCACAGAGGAGGCACGGGCTCACATTTGCAAACCAGTAGGGAAGGTAAGTGAATCCCACCTCTGATCACCATATTTTGTAACTTCTCTCAAATCACAAGTCTGACAGGCAAATAGACCAGAAGTGTGTTCTAAATCTTCTTACTGCCGGTTCATTCAGGGGCGCGCTGTGGCCACACATGCTTTGCATGCATTAATTCATGCTCAGTGCTTTAAAAAAGCTTCTGCACATGCACAGAAGCAAAATCCAAAATGAACTGGCTTGGGGGGGTGGCAGACCTGGGTTGCTAACGGTTCTACCAAGATAAGTTACTAACGGCTCAGTAGAACCGGACCAAACCATTAGAAACCCACCTCTGAAATAGACATTTGCTCTTCCATTTATGGTATTCTGCAGTCCAAGGGCTTTCCGGCATAGAAGGACTAAAAGGCTTATATTCAGAATAGTAGATAAGAGACAGTTTAAAGAACTGTCAACAGCACTTCCAACCCTCACTTTGCCTTGGTGACAAAGCAAAATGTAGGATCAAAGAACTAGCACAAAAGAGTTGTTCTCTGTTCTTTCTCTTCACTCCCGCCTGCTACATACACATTCTTCTTCCGCCAGCCATAGCAGAAGAGACAGAACAGAAAAAAGGTTCAGTTCTTCCATTCTCTTCCCACTTTTCTTGCCATGGGTTGAGAAGGGAAGGAGCATGTCACTTGCTATAGGTTCACACTCCTATGTAGTGATCATTACATGGGATCAAACACTGACAGCAAATAACCATCTTCTGCTTTTCTTCACCACGCAAGAGGATTAAAGGTGAAGTAAGACTCTTTGGTGCCTATTCTTTCAGCACCAAATATCCTTGTTTCTTCTCCATCAAGTTGTGGCTTTCTCCTCTTCTTGTAGCAGAAAGGCAATAAGTTGGCTGCTACTCTGTAGCTGGCAGCTCTTCTCTTAGCAGTCTTACAGAGAAGCTGACTACCCCTACCTACATAGCTTACGTGTTACAGGGGAGGGGTATTTTATGCATGCATCTTCTGCAAGCCTACCAGAATTCTCCCCACAGAAAACTCTCTCTATAGATGTAGAATGTGGGCAGCTATATGGTGAAGATGTCACTTCTCAACTGAATAGTTTGGTGGAAGGACTAAAGACATGGGCATTGACCTAAGAGTAGTCCACTAATCACTACCATATATTAAGATGATATGTCTATCAGTCTTTTGGAAAAATGTTGAAGACACTCTTACAACATCTGATGAATACATTTCTTAGAGATTTCGAGTGGTCTTCTAATAGAGCAGTGGGCTCCTGCTAATATTACTGTCCTATATGAACCTGGGCTAAAACCCAACACTTCCCATGCACCCAAAGAATAGTTTGTTGTTAATTTCATCATACTGTCATATAATGCTAAATGAACATACTTGTAGATCTTAACCCATTGATTTATTAGGATAACTCAATCCATTATTCTTAATTAATCGCATTTGGGCATCCACTGCATAAAGAATATGTATCTTAGAACAACTTAGTAAAGCTTAATACTGTAAATTAAAATTATTTGTAGATTTGAGGATTAAAAAAACATTTTCTAATTATATTACTAACTTAAGAACTTCAATGTTTTGAAAAACCAATTAGCAATGCATTAATTAAATTCTTAATGCCTTTTTTGCCCAATTAACTCCAGAAAAATGGCTTGCTAGCTAATCTTAAGGGTTTGAATGTCATACAATGTCTACATACATACATACATACATACATACATATACATCTTAGGAGAGTTTGTATAAAATCTATTTTCCTTCCCAACACATTTGCAGTTTTTAATCAATTGCATGTGGGAGAGTGACTGATGGCTATTTTACTCACCATCTGGTGATGCTATGGGAGAACAAACACATTTAACGGGAGTCTAGAAATTACTGCTCTTAAATTGTCCTGCATTAAAACTATAAAGGGAGCACCAGTTGCAAGCCCCTTTGCTGAGGGCCAATAGAGGTTGAACACTAGGGCAAGGCAAATTATGCACGGAAAGGTATATATTTTTCAGCTGACTTCTGCTGTGTAGAGGTATGCACATTAACGCAGCCATGAAGAAGCACATTTTCTCATGTAAGCTTGGACCTTCTATCTTCTATTTATTGATTAGGTTCACATTTCATTGCAAACACCCTGTTTCATCCAAATGGTCTTCTCACTTGCAATACTGAAAGCAAATTCTTTTTAAGCCAAGGAAGGAAGGAGAACTAACTATATATATATATATTTTTCTACTGTAACTAGTTTTACAACCAGGGAAAGAAATTGCCTTGCTTTTAATTTGAACACATGCAGTCATTTTCAATTGAAGAGTAGATAAAAATCTGTAAATCAAATATTTTAAATAAATAATAATGCTAGTCTCACAACAAGGGAGAGGAGAAGTTTGCAGATGTAGCAGGCCTAGAAGAAGAGAGTCAGTCTGGAATGTGTACAAATTGAGCTGAGTTAAGCTGAACAAATACAGTTTGAAAAAGCAATGAGGGGCTTGGAGCAAAAGGAATACAGACTTGGGGTTCACAATAGATGCAGGAAGGGAGAAACAGACATGGATAATAAAAATATATAGGACCAAGCAAATTCGAAAAGGGAACTGGAACTTAAACTTTCTTGCTCCCCTGCTCAATTACTGAGAGTGAACCTTGCAGTTAGAGGTTTAAAATAAGCTGAAAATAAGATTGTTTCTCAGGCTCTCGTGAGTGATAGCTTCTGATGGTTCAGTGCACCAAGAATTTGTCTAATCTTTTGGCCTTGTTCTTTTTTCTCCCTTTCATTCTGCTGATCTCCCCAAGGAACAGGAGAAATATGTGCATTCTTTCATTTCTGCTGAAACAGTAAATGTGAAAAATGTTCTTATTTTCGTTACCTAGCATTGCATTTATTCTCCTGAGACAATTCTCAGAAATATCTTGCATGTTACCTTTCCCCCTTATCTCGTTAAACCAAGCTGCCTTCTGTTAAATCTAAGCAGCCCACTGTGATGATAGCGAATAACAGGATGATTTAAAAGAGATTTGGACACATGTATAGATTGCATTTGGGGGCTTATCAGTGCTTCTTGGAAGAAGAAACTACCCTGGAGAAAGCTTGAAAGCAGATTTTTCTGAGTGGGTAGCCTTGATGTCTTTCAGTTGAACTTCAACTCCCATAATTCACAGTCACCAATGGCCACCATTCAGTTTTTCTGCCCTCGCTGAAATAAGAAAATTCTTCACAAAACCATACCCATGCTCATTTCCATATGTCTTGCTTCAGAACGTTTCCATTTCTGCCAAATTGCATAGAATTCTATTTTCCTTCCAGCAAATATTTGTGATTTATATCACTGGGACTTCTAAAAGATGAAGAACTTGATAATGAGTCAACAAAACCCAGTAGTTCCTCGAGTATCATTTGTGGTGCAACAATGCAACAAAGTGCAGGCACGTTTGTGAACAAAACAGCAGAATCCTGTGAGTTAAAGGGACAAAGATTACTGGAATGTGAAACCAAAAAATTACATGGTCAGGTGCTTGGAATTCTGGATGGTTGTCACTTAAATTAAGGACTTTAACTGAAGCCAGCCTGTCCTTTTCTTCATTTGCAAGAAATATCTACAGTATTGGGAAACCTAGAGGAAATTTTTAGAAGTCATTCTGTTTAGAAAAAAGGATGCCAACTTTCAATAATTTGTGGTGAGAAAATGACATTTTAAATACAATGACCTTGATAGTTAGGCCATAATTTAGCATAAAAATATTAGCAACAGGATGCAGACAACCGTAAAGTTGAAAGGATACAAACATCATTTCATTCAACCTTCACTCCAAAGGCAGACCTCACCACCCAGCTTGGTTTATGCAATCCAAATCACAGTGTGCCACAAAAAGAGAGAAGACATATTGCAAAACTCTCTGCAGACAAAATAGGCACAGATGAATCAAGCAAATAAATTATGCCTTATGTTATAGGGCAACAGAACTCTTTCCTTCCATGTCCAGTCATTAGCCAAATTAACCAGGAAAGAAATCTGTTCTTGAACAAAGATGTGATGGGGGGTGGATTGTAATCAGGATCAAACTTAGCTATTGCTTTGTGGAAAAGCACATTTGAGAAGAAGGGAAGAGATGTGAAAACTGTCCCTGAAGATCAAATAAAATACTATGATATAAAAAGATTGCACATTTCTATTAGATACTCTAATAGAACTAGTGATTCCTTTAGAATTATTACATCTGTAATTATACTGATTGGGTTCATAAGACATACTGGAATACAGCAAATGGGTTTTAATTTTTTGCAGTTCTGCATCTTGTGAGAATCCAGCCATTGTCTTTAGATATGACGTGAAACAGGCCAGTATATTAAAACATAATATGGTTTAATTCAGGGATCCACAATCCCCAGGCTACAACCCAGTACTGGGATGTGGCTCGTTCAGAACCAGGACGTGGCCCATTCAGAACCGGGATGAACAAGTGGAAGGAGAATGTGTGAGCACACATGCAGCTCCACTTCCATAAGCAGCGGGTGAGCATATGTGCACAAAGCTCCATTTGTTCAAGCAGTGTGTGTGTGCCTGCCACTTGCAAAAATGAAGTTGCACACACACGCACAGAGCAATCCCCTCTCTCCCCCCTCTGCCGGTGGTCCACAAAGCTGGAAAGGTTGGGGACCGCTGGTTTAATTATTTAGGCATAATGAGTATTTTGTTAACTCAGGTTTAGTGTGTTATGTCAATCCATTGTTTAGGGATGATATTTGGAACACTAACATGAATCTCTTAATCCATTTCATTTCTGTCATTCATATTGTCTCACTTGCAACTATGAACACATCCTATATTTTTGATGCACCTACAAGAACTATGTTGATTTTGGTACATAAATCTTACTGGTACAATATTATGATACAGGAATATATAGGAAGATTTACAGCATTGTTTGGACTACAAGACACCGTACTTCCCCTCCCGCCCAAAAAAGTGGGTGGAAATGTCTGTGCGCCTTATAGACTGAATAAGCCCCTGTTTTTGGCCTCCCTTCCCCCCCACACACTGCATGTCCCATTTTTGCCAAAAACGGAACATGTGAAGGGTTTGTAAGGCCTCAAGAATTTTCCTGGGTACTGGGGGGGGGCAAAAACAGGATGCATGGGGGCAAGGGTGAAATCCAGCAGGTTCTGGAGAAACAGCAGAAATTTTGAATAGTTCGGAGAAGTGGTAGTGGAAATTTTGAGTAGTTTGGAAAACCGGCAAATTCCACCTCTGGCTGGCCCCAGGAATGGGAAGGGAATGGAGATTTTGCAGTATCCTTCCCCTGCCATGCCATCCAAGCCAGGCCCACCAAGCCACGCCCACAGAACCAGTAGTAAAAATATTGTATTTCACCGCTGCATGGGTGAAAATGGGCCCTTTTCTTCACTCATTGCATGGGTGAAAACAGGACTCGCAGAGGATTTCGGGGGCCTGCAGAGTGCTCCTGGGGACTGGGGAGGGCAAAAATGGAACATGGGGGAGGTAGAAGGCCAAAAATGGGACACACAGAGGATTTGGGAGGCCTGCTAAGTGCTCCTGGGGGCTGGAGAAGGCAAAAACAGGATGAATGGGCAGTTCAAGAGGCCAAAAATGGGATGTACAGAGTGCTCCTGGGGGTGGGGAGGACAAAAAACAGACACGCAGAGGCCACAAACTTTTTTTCTTGTTTTCCTCTTTGAGATCTAGGTGCGTGTTATACTCCTATGAGTCTTATAGTCCGAAAAATACAGTACATCAAATATATTCCTGTCAGACAAATAATAATAAAGCCACTGGATCAATGAATACCTTAGGGTGCTATTTTGCAAACTATATGAAGAAGGAAGGAATCTTGCAACCAAGAAAGGCTTACAGGGTCTCTTATCCTTTTATCTTATTATGAAGATCAGTTTGGTGTAATAGTTAAGGTAACGGTCTAGAAACCAGGAGACTCTGAGTTCGAGGTCTACATGAAAGCTCTCTGGGTGACCTTGGGCCAGTTATTCTCCCTCAGCCCAATCCACCTCATAGGCATTTTTGAAATTGGGACAATAGAAGGAAGACTATCTCATATACACATGGATGGATAGGGGAGAGAGAGAGAGAGAAAGAGAGAGAGAGAGAGAGAGAGAGAGAGAGAGAGAGAGAACAACAACAACAACAACAACAACAACAACATAAACATCTGAGTGAGTATGCAACTAACCATAATAATCACATTTTGGCACATAACAGCACCTCTACCATTGCATTTTCACTCAGAACTGTTGTACTTCTTGAAACAATTTCTCCATGTTACTCATGTCAATTAGGAATAATATGATTTATAATCCAACACTAGCAGTAAATTGAGGAAAATTAGTTTATTCTAATAACACCCTCATTTTGAAATTCTGAGAGAAAATGACATTATCCTCATAAAAGAATTCCAAGATGGCAAGATAACTAGTATGTTGTTTTCTTAATGTCAAGTATTTTTTCTGTTCACTAAGATGGCCTACAAACAACTACTTTATTAAACATTAAGGCTGTGCAAGCTTTGAAAGAATGTTTCAATTTTAAAAGCCTTGATCAACAAATTCTGACCAAGCACTGAAGCACAAACTCTCACTTCAAAGCAACCAATTGGATCAAATGTCTTTGTAAAGCTTGAAACTTTGAAGAGCTTCTCAGATTTAATGGCTTTTTTTATTTCTGGTTTTTATCAGACAAAGTTGCAACTTAGCCTTCATAAGTGGAGATTACTGAGAGAGATTGTGCAGATGAGCTCTCCAAATTTGCCATGAGTAGCATCACTTTATTAAGCACTTTGACTTTGTGGTGGCAATGTTAACATTATTTTAGATTTAATTCAATTTCTCAGCTCTCAACTTCTTAAATGTGGCCAGCCCCAATATTCAAATTTGCTTTCTGATATTCTACTGGAACATTATTATACTTCTATGCTAGTCCTGCCATCACAAAGGAGTTTAAGTCAGTTAGAACTACAAGATCTGGGCTGCAAAATCTAGTGGTTGGTTGGTTGGTTGGTTTACTACCAGATGATCACAAAGAATTAAGACTGGACCATTGCTATATAATTGTTGTCTGGATTGTTGCAGCCCAGATTTAGAAGCCATAAACTCAGCTTTCTGAATATTAGCTCAGAGCTAACCATTCCTGTATAAATTCATGGACAAAATTCTACATAAGAGAGGCAGTTTTAAATTTTTCAACAATGAATGAAAGGGCAGTGGTCTAACATAAGTACTGACTAAAATATTTACTGTCTTTAAGAAGGGGTAATAAAGTCACAATGCCACTACTCAGCGGTCTACTATTCAGTGACGTGTCCCTCTCACATATCTTGTTCTGCAACCAGCGCTTAGTTTCTTTGTTACAAATCCCAGGCAATTTTTTTTCAGCAAGTCATAATCCTGACTCTATCAAGCTTGGTCCTGAAGAAGCTGTTGGTGGCATATAAATATGATAAATAAATAGGTAGACAAATGAACAAATAAATGCTGGATTTTGCTGTTATACCTTACCCAAGATGAAGGAATTCTTCCCAGAAGGGAACCATCTTGCTAACCAGCTACACCAATTTGCTTGACATCCCATAAACTCAATGTTTAGAAATAGGAAAGTTGTATCTCTATGTAAGTGCAAATCAAGTAGGAATGTATCATGACAACTAGTGCTTTGGGGAAAAAGGGGGAAATGGGTATTTCTGGTGGTTTTGGAAAAAATAACTAAGAGTAAAATTTATTGTGTCTACCGAATCCCTCATATTAATAGATTCTTTTCTGGACAGTTTAGAGACTTCTGTATTGCGTTTTCCTCATCTCCGTGCTCACTTTCTTGAAAAAATCATATGGGGGAACTTTTCAAACATTTTATTGTGCTGGAGCTATTCAGCAAAAATTTGGCAGCATTAATGACCTCCAAAAGGTCAACTATCTCTTCTCTTTATTAAATGACCCAATAAAGAAAATAATGTTTTTACCCCATTATGGGAAAAAATGCCAGTGCTTCCCTATTACACTGAATTACTTTTCTCAAAAAATCTTTAATTCATCTGCTCTTTAGTTTCTAAGTTCAACTCTAAACAAGTCAGCATAACTTACCATAAAATAGGTCAGCAAATATTTATTTTGGATTTTTTAAAAAATCTCTAACATGAGAAAAATCATATAATTTGATTGTTTTCGTTGGAATGTCATAAATATATTAGTTGTCAAGGGAACAATGTCTTTCCTTGCTAGTAACATTATATGCTAATGCTGAAGTACAAACCGATGTTGAAAATATTAAACCATGGTATGGCCATTATTGGGATAAATGGCAGAAGGAGGGATGGGAGAAGCAGGTAGACTGGTAATCTGATTCTGTTCTCCTATTTTTCTTCAGACTTATCAGAACCTCATAATTGGGGTACACTTCTTCATTTGAGAGTAGTTTTCTAGTAATATAACGGGGTGCAGTGGCCTAGCAGTTAAAACAAAGAGCTTGTCAACCAGAAGGTTGGCATTTTGAGACCCAAGCATTGCATGCTAGGATGGAATCCAGTTATTGCCCCAGCTTCTGCCAACCTAGCAGTTCAAAAACATTCAAATGCAAGTAGATAAATAGGTATCACTTTAGTGGAACAGTAACAGTATTCTGCGTACTTCAGCATATAGTCATGCTGGCAACATGATTATGGAAGTGTCTTTGGACAATATTGGTTCCCTCAGCTGTGAAGATGAGTTCTATTCCTCTTTTAGTTTAGTATCAAGTTGAAGGTGATAGGACTAAGACTTAGACTTACAGTATATATACCACTGCTTTACAGCCAGTGGTATATATACTGTATACAAACTGTATACAAAGTGGTTTACAAAGTCAGCATATTGTTCCCAAAAATCTGGGTCCTCATTTACCAACCTCAGAAGGATGGAAGGCTGAGTCAACCTTGAGCCACTCAGAATTGAACTCCCAGAGTGAGCAGTGAGCTAGCCCTGCAGTACTGCATTCTAACCACTGGGTCACCACGATAATGGTTGGATGATCACACATTCAGACGTAATCCATACAAGACAGAGATAGTCAGAAAGAAGTTGATTTTGGAAACAGGTCTTCAAACTGCTGTTATTAGTTAAGTGCTCTCTTTTAAGAATCAGAACTGTAGTTTCTACTTCTCATAATTTCTGTTGTCAAAATTTCATTGGCCAAGAATTTTTAAAAATAATTATTTCTAAGTGTTTTAAAATAATACAACAAAATATAAAAAATATCACATTTGGGGGGGAAATTGTGTGTCTGTTATTTGTGTGTATAAATAGAGATAAATTTTGAAAACAATACAGTAGGATCTCTCTGCTTTTCTACAATAAAATCTATCAATATCCTAGTTATATGAATAGTTATAGTCATCTGCTCAAAGATCTGCAGAACCTTAATCAAAATTGCCTATACATTGCTGTTTTTATTTTCATTATTAATTTCAGTTAGTTTTGAAGCAGAGTTTTACCTTGTGAATGTTCAACACACTGTGATTGTCACACAAAGGCACTCCCAGAGGTTGGCTTCACATTCTGTCACCACCAGTTCACCTAGCACTGGCAATGTGAGTGCTTGTGCTCCCTCCATGCATGTGTGCAGTGTCAAACAACATGGGAATTTGCATGTGCATGCCATCTGCACATGCATGCAGCATCAAACAACACGGGAATTCACTTGTGTGTGCTGTCCGCACATGCGTGCAATGTCAAAACTGCAGGGATATAGAACAGGATTGTGCCTGGGCGGGTGGGCAGTATTGTGCCCAGGCGGCCAACCCACAGGTTGATACTACCAGTTCACCCAAACCAGTTCAAACCAGGTGAATACCACCTCTAGCCACTCCTCAAAATAGGCTTCATCAGGACAACGAGGACAGGAGATTGCATCCCTGCAGCAACCACATTTCCTTCCACAGACCTGCAGATTACTTAGGATTTTCTGCTCTGTAGCTGTACAAGTAGCACTTTCTACAGATGGAAGTCAAGGCAACTGTATTAAGTTGTGGGGTGAAAGATAAGAGTTTCGACAAGGACTTGTGGGGAGCAGGGACTGAGTACAACAATGGCCTATAGCAAACATCTCTCTTTACTTCACAGTCCTTTGAATTGCTCTTTGAAGATAAGGCTGACAGAAGTTTCAAGATGTGCTCTAACTGTAGACTAATATAGAGTAGTGCAGGGAAAACTGTACTCAACACAACAGAAGCAGTTTAGCAATCACTATGGGTCTTATTTTTTAAAAAAACCTGTGAAAAGCAAACAATGCTTAAACCATGTTCAGTTAACGATAATAGATAATAACAGGAACAAGCAGAAAAGTTTGAGATGGCTTAATTGAGAAAATGTCATCAACTTTCATGGGAGCAAAATTACAAGGCTTTCTGCTATCTCGTGGTGCTGGGACAGAACTATTCCCTCTTATCCATTGACTGATGCTTTGTCCAACTTAATTAGAACTGATCCAGGCAGCAAAGATTCCCTGACTAATATATATGATTATCTACAATGGATGGGAGCCATTTGCTGCTATCAGAACGACATTCTTGTGCCCCAGGTTTGCTACACTAGTTCACCAGAAACCACTTAATCCTCTGGATCTGGTAATCAGAAAACAAATATTACACCTTCAAAGGCCTTTTCCTTTTTTCAATTCTACATGTTGGGGTATCTCCTATTCCATCTCCTTGCCCCCCCCTCTTTTCTCCTGTTCTTCATTTTCTAGCTATCTGCATAGTTATCTTGTAGGTTATGCTCTTCTACAGTTTTCTCAGTACAATTCTAGGTTCAGAAAGTATAAATTAAAAACCCTACCTTAGGGGAAATGGCAGTCAAACAGTTTAAGGAAAAGTGTATGCAAAAATATGCATGTTAGGGAGAAAAGGCACATGGTTATCATGGAATGTGGTATGTGGAAATCAATGTAGCATTTCTTGAACATTTACAGAATGACATGAACTTTAATCAAGCTGACATATTACTGACACATAAAGGATGAAGTGGGCAAGATGCGGGCATTCTTCACCCCATCTAAACTCTAATCTACTTTTGCTGAGAGGATTTAAACTTTTCCCTGCAAACACTGAATTTTGATCTCTGATAGGTAAGATAGGTAAAAAACCATGAACAACAAGAAGTGATGAATTGAAACTGATCCTGGAGTCACTTATGCAGAACTATGATAGGAGGCAAATAAGCCTGCAATCATAGGCCCCTTTCAAGCATGAACAAGGTTTATGTTAGAAAGAGTTCTGGAAGGATACCCAATTCATCCAGCAATAGCCAAACACAATACATTGAATCATTGGAAGAAATCAATAGTGTATCACACAAGCAAATTGGAAACAGTGACAGCAGTGGCTCTTTAGCTCACTTTAGAAAAGGAACAGAAGAGTGGATTTCGAAACAACAATTCATGCATCTTTTTATCTATGAACATGGTAACACAAGCAGAGGGAAACAACATTTTTAAAAAAGGTAATCCAAACCTTCATGCAGATTATGTGGTGTCTTTCTGTTTGGACTTGAAAAGACCACCTATTGGTCCAGATTAGGTTCAAGTTTCATAGGCATTGGCATTATTTCCCATATGTTTGCTGCCTTAGCAGCAATAGCAATAGCAAAAGCACTTAGACTTATTTCCCACTTCACAGTGCTTTATAGCCCCTCTCTATGCGGTTTACAGAGTCACCACATTGCCCCAACAATCTGAGTCCTCATTTTACCGACCTCAGAAGGATGGAAGGCTGAGTCAACCTTGAACCAGTGAGAATCAAACTCCTGAACTGCTGGCAGTCGGCGGTCAGAATAAGCCAGCAGTACTGCATTCTAACCACTGCACCACCATGACTCTTATATGAATTATATATTAAAAAGGCAGAATAAAAATATAACATAACAACATAACATAATTATGAAAGGCAGTTCAATGTAGTAGTTAAGATATTAGGCTAGAAGCTGGAAGACAGTAAATTCTATTTCCATTTTAAGCACAAAACCAAGAGAGTGACCTTGAACAAGTGATTGTCTCTCAGCTCTGTGAAGGAGGCAAGGGTTTTGCCATTGCAATGGCAAAATTGCAGGGATTCATGCAGGGATTCATCTAGGAGTTTTATCTGAACATATTGCATTTATTGGACTTGAATTTTTTTAAAATGCTTCCTGTGTAGAACTGCTTATATTCCTAGATGCTACCTTAATCAGTCTTGGCTTCTTGGTTAGAATTTGAATTATTAAGTTTTCACCAGTTTTATTGTGTGGATCTAATTATAGATTACCAACATATTAACTAGGCAACCCGTGACCTACTGGGTCATTGTTTCAGAGATATTTCCTTATCTAAGCAGATAAACAGAGTGACAGGCAAAAAAAATCAGTGAAAGTGGAAGTGATTCCAATTTTCTGTCAGATTACTCCCTTCCTCCCATTCCTTCCTTCCTCCCCTCCCTCCCTCCCTCTGTTGTTTCCTTTTTCTACACACACAAAATGTCAAAAGCCCATGCCTCAATCTTTTCCAGATTTGATTACACAATTACAGAAATAATCTGTTAAGAATCTAGCATCTACTCATCCCTGCCCAACTCACACCCTTTTGAACCCATTGTTTGATTGTAGAGTAATCAAGTTTCCTTGGGAGACAGACCTGAATCCTAGTCAGCACAAAACTTCTTTCTCCCTCCTATAGTTTCAGAAAACCTTATAAAAAGCTCTGCTTTAAAAGAAAAAAAATGCTTCAAAGGAATTATGGACTAAACGTATACAGGCCACCAGAGCAAATGACCAGACAGTCTTTTAACAGATTATAGCCCAAAAACAGATATGTAAAATTAATCTTTTATATTGCTGCAGTGAACTGGAAGTTGCATTTGCAAATCCTTTTTGCTTAACAGGCAGGTATAAATTCTGACTTATTTTATGACACTGCATGCCCAGTCTCTCAATCTGGTCTCCAGTCACAATTGCAGGAGTTAAGAAATTAGTGGCATAGGTTAACAGAAGCAAAGCAGCGGGTTGAGATTATATTCCCATTAACTTTTAAAAACAAATTTTGATTAGTGGGCAACCATTTTAATAGCCGTTTCCCACCTTTGATTCTTCCCCGGTAATCCCCTATGACTGTGCTTTGCCATTGTTATTCCCATTTACTAAAAAAGACTTCTGCAAGAATCCATTGTGGGATAGTTATCATCCTCTTTGTCTGCTATGTACAAACTTTGAGAGATATTTTCTTTTAAACTTTGCAATTGGAATGAAAACAAATCCTTGCAGATGAATGGGCAGTTTCAGAATTGGCGGGTCCATATTTGACCACTACCTGGTACTTGAACATCTGGAAGAAAAATACAGCATCAAGGCTCATAAATCCACTCTTGATGCTGTGACAGGCTCAGGAAAAAGCTGGCGGCCTCAACAATAAATTGAAGGCTTTATTTTTTTGATACAAAAACCGCCTCAGAATTATTTTTATGGTTTTTTTGTAATGGCCAAGGATACTTGATGAAAAACACATCTCAAAATTAGGGGATGAAAAGGGCCTGTCTTTTGGTTCCTTTCCTGTTCAGTTTTTATTTCAACTCTGTACGTCAGATGCTTAGAAATCAAGGATCTTTCCCCACTTTGGGCCAACAGAAACATTTCCACTTCACTTTATACTGATACTATCATTCTTTCTTGCTTTGTGGTGGGGACTAAGAGCATTATAATTCTTTATAAAATATTGTCAAGAAAAAAAGACTAATTATTACTTACTCTAAAACCAAAATTATAATCTTTTCCAAAAACACCATGGTGGACTAGAGGCTATATTAGCAAACAAATGAGAGAATACAGATATCTGTAATTCAGGTATATGGAATGCTAAAGCCTTTCAGGCCACAAAAATGTCCGGAAGTCAGCTTATGCTCTGCTAAAGTTTTATTTACGAAATAGGCAACCAATTTAAACCTTCAACCACTTAGATTTTTCAAGGGAAAACAATTGTTCAATATATTATTTTTTTTGCATTATATAGAAAAAAAGAAAAAAATGAAAAAAATGCAATCTAAATATATAAATATCCAAGGATAATTTTTGATATTCCCTATTATATTCCAAACGGTATACTGCAAATTGAGGCTGGAGTTTTCCCTCCAGCACTTTGACTTGGCAAAGTAGACTCATATATTGGCTTCAGCTAATCTATTGTCCAGAAGTCCTAGCATCCATAATCTGGTGACGGAATGGGACAACTTGCCATGGCCAACTCGTCATGGCCAACTTACCACCAGACAACTCACCATGGCCAACTCACTGTAGGACAACCTGTTGCAGGACAATTTAACACTTCAATTTAATTATTTAAAATAAATACAAAAATATTTTAATTTTTGTCATCCATGTTTCATTTTGTCTCTCCTTTTGCATCCTTTCTTTAATGATTCTATTCCACCATTTCTTTGATATTAGTCTAATTGTTGTCCCGCAGTGAGTTGTCCCACAGCAAGTTGGTCATGGCACGTTGTCCTGCAGCAAGTTGGCCATGGCAAGTTGACTGTGGTGAGTTGGCTGTGGCAAGTTGGCCATGATGAATTGTCATAGACCCACCTGGTATGATCAATGCTGTACCAGGTGGATAATTCCATTTTTGCTCCATCTTCTCTGTGAATTTTTTCTTTGGTCTGGTTAAAAGTCTTGCCCTCTGATATTACTCACAATAAATTTGCTGGTATCCCATGTGACAAAACCCTACATCCATCCTTTTTGGATCTGTTAAGTCAGTGACACATATGTTATTTATTGTATTGTTCTTTTTACAGGGTCATCCAATATTTACTCATCCCAATCATAACACAAAAAATTGTCTCAGCATTAGGAAATAAATTGTATCTCCAGTGCTATCAAGGTGGACCTGTATTATAAGATTTTGCCACTGTTATCTATATTCCAACCTTGATTTTTTTTCATTCTTATTTGTGTTTGCTATGAATTCTTTTGCCTTCCCCATGTTGGATGTTTGATTGAATTAAATAAAATGACTCTGCAGTTTAATGCTAGTAATGTAAATCCATTTATTTAGTAAATTTATAAAGCCAGCCATCGCACATGCATGAATTATAGTGCATTATGCATTATAGTTATTTCTGCTGATTACATGTAGATATTTTTAGCTTTGGTTTATTCTTTTGTACTCTTCTTATTAGCAGTTAATAGGATAGCCATGCCATACCCTTTTTATTGATAATTTTAGAAATGAGTATCTCATTTCTTCTTAAAGTATGAGTAACCCCTACAATAGTGATATTATTCCATTCTTTTATACCTTAAATTCTAATTCCTGTAATTTCATGTAACCCATTTATGGTACCAGTGTGTGAAGAATGGGTATCAATGAGTGTTATTCAGATTAACTGCTTAATATAATCCTGTTACCTTCCATTATAATGGTGATAACAACCCATGTAGCATATTTAACACAATTATGAACAGTCGGTTACTGTTTGGCCTTAAATGGAGCATAACTCCAAGAAAATATTTCTCTGCTTTGGACACATTTCAATCAGATCTGACTATAGGGCATTTATTATATTTATGTGAAAGGCTAACTAGTTGTTTACCCTCCCACCCACATCCCCATATAATTTATTTTAAACTGGGAATGTTGTCTTAGGTTGATTGATAATATGATAATGGAAGAAAACAGATTTTTCTTGTTGTGTAATCTTACTTTTGTCAGATTGAGATCATTTCACGTTTAGAATTGTATTTCTTTCGCATAAAAATCATACTGTAAAAACATCTGCGCCAAATACTTGGAGAATTCTTAATCCTCTTAAAATATTATATTCTGCTTATTTTGAAAAAATAAAGGAAAGTGAGTCTGCCCCTTAAAATGACAGTAAAGCTTGTATCATTGTCCACATTGCTGCAGCTTTCAGTTTAGGAAATGCAAGTCTTTTCAGGTAGTCCTTGACTTACAACCACAATTAAGGCCAGAATTTTGGTTGTTAATGCAATCATTACTTGAGATACCTACATGACCATCTCACTCAATGACTGAAATCTGAGCTCTCCTCATTGAAGTCATTAAGTGACCATGTGGGTTGTTAAGTGTCCACACAGAACACTGTCTGAGTCTGTGCAGAGCTGATGGCAGTCTCAGATAGTGAGGAGGTTGGGGAGGAACATGGGCCAGTCCTGGAGTGTGGGGAAAGCTCTTATGAGTGCTCTGCATCAGAGCAGAGATGGGGCCAGGGCCGTCTGACAGTTATCTGCATCGGATATCAGTGGGGCACAAGAACAGCTGGAGCCTGTTTCCGATGTGTGCATGCACAGAGCTGCTAGGAGAAGGGAACAGCTAAGGAACAAGGCCTGACTCGGGAGTAAAGGCACAAGTGGAGGGTGAATGGCCCATCCCATAGGGAATAAAGAGGAGCAAAGGGGAGGGGAGTTTGCAGGAGACAATTAGTGCAATCCATGAGAGTTAAGATCTGTTCCTGACTTCTTGCCAAGTAATTGTTGCTATAACATGGTGTGTGGAAGATATTGACCTGACAACTCTCCAAGCCTGATAAAGATCTGTAGTTGTGAAATCTTATTAAAGACTGTTTGCTGGGACTTTGCTGGAGAGAATTTCCCTTTAACCTAAACAAAAGAGGTTTTATTGGGGCGAGGAGTCTGCTTCGTGGTTTGGGAAAACCTAGGTCAGAACACTGGGAAACCTCAGGACACAGAAACTTGCCATGGTCTAGGAGGCACACTGGCATATGGATTTTCTCCCCACTCCACAATGCTGGATTCCACTTACCTTTCCTTTCCCTATTCCATCCTGCATACAGCCATATTTTCAAGATGGTTCAGGAGATTTGGAAAAAGAGCTTTCTAAACTATCATAAGAATGATGGCATTTGCTAGTATTATCTCCTGCAGAGTGGAAAATCCTAGAGTAGCCAGCATTTTGAAAGGCTCTGAACCTCAAGCATTTTTCCCATGAGACTGATCTATCAGGGCAGCCTGGTCTATGCAAATATGGGACCAATCATACTGCTTCCACTTTTGCCTTTCAGCCCCAGTCCAGGAGTCTTTTGCAGACAGTCGCTTTGGCACTAAACTATTTTTGGGTTCAATTTATATTTTACCAACAAAGAAATAAAGGTAGACTAGTATAGATCTATTTCAAGTGATTTAACTCTCATCAGCTAGGGGTGAAATTCAAAAATTTCCCCTACTGGTTCTGTGGCCGTGGCTTGGTGGGCGTGGCAGGGGAAGGATACTGCAAAATCTCCATTCCCTCCCCACTCTGGGGCCAGCCAGAGATGGTATTTGTCGGTTCTCCAAACTATTCAAAATATCCGCTAGCAGTTCTCCAGAACCTGTCAGAACCTGCTGAATTTCACCCCTGACTTTCTGGGATTGAAACCCGGACTCTGAACTCAACACTTCAGAATCTTCAGATTCTAAGCCTTTCCGATTTTCTCTTCCAGAATTCAACTCTTTTGCTAGCATCCTTCCCCTCTCCAAAGGAGAAAATGCTAAACAGTCTGAGTCTCACCATTCTGAAATACTGAGACTCTGAGCCTCTAGCATTTGCTCCCCCCTGAGAGCAAGGAGGACACTAGTAAAAAAAAGATGAGGATTCTGGAGGAGAAAATGCTAAAGGCGCTGAGCCAGTCTTTTAAAAGTTTTTACTAACAGAAGGCTATTCTCTTCTTGAACTATTCCATGGTGCCACTTGAGTAAATTTCAATTCCACATAAATTTCAAAGGGCAGGCAGTAGTTAGGAAGACATTTATATGTAGAGATAGTATCACTAATCGATAGATAAGAGTTTCAAAACAGTGGCTTTGAGAAACAAAGGAAAGCAAATCAATCCAGTTCTGGTCTGAGTGCTACATGAGCAGCATATTATTCAATTTCACCAAATTACAAAGAAAATGATATTTCTATTAAAAAAAACTCAAATTCACTAGTTTTTGCTTGAGTATTGTTTTTTACCCTGTATACATTTTTCATATGCAACTTTCTGTTATATGTCTCCCCGCACCATGCTGACTCCTGGAAACTATCTGCATGAATCCTTGTAGTTTTCTTGACAAGATTTGACATGTGATTGCCTTCTTCCCAAAAATGGACTGGCCCAAGGCCCAAATTGGTTTCATGCCTCAGATGGGATTAGAACTCATGGTCTCATATTTTCTTTACATAAGAATGGACTGTTGGGAACCAGTGTAGCTGATGGAGCAATGGTTTAATGTGGGCATACAAGATGTACCCATAAGTATCAGTGGTACCTCATACTGGACCAGCTGCAGTTCTTGAATGATCTTTAAGGGCAGACCTATATAGAGTTTATCACAATAATCCATTTGGGAGTAAACAGCATGAGTGACTGTGATCAATGCCTGATTCAGGAAAGAGTACAATTAGCGTACAAGATGAATCTTGCTTGAAAGTACACAACTAGAACATAAAATGAAGCCAGTTTGGTCTATTGCAGGGGTCAGCAACCAACGGCTCTGGAGCCACATGTTGCTCTTTCATCCCTCTGCTGTGGTCACTGGTCCACTCCACAAATGATACTGTAGGGCTTTCGGTTAGGACAGGTAGAGGAAAAAGGATGCCATGCTAGGAGGAGACTCTATGGTGGGGGAACTGAACTTCTGGTCAGCAGAGGAAAATGGATGCCATGCTAGGAGAAGACTATAATGGGGGAACCGGACTTCCAGTCAGCTCCAGAATTGAACGGGGGGCTTCCGGTTAGGACCTTTGTGGCTCTTTGAGTGTTTAAGGTTGCCTACCCCTGTCCTAGATCAGAGGTGGGGAACGATGGTGCTTTTATGATGTGTGGACTTCAACTCCCAGAATTCCCGAGCCAGCCACAGTTGAAGTCCACAAGTCATAAAGGGGCCATAGTTCCCCACTGCTGCCCTAGATGAAGGGGAAGGAGGCAAGAATGAGTCCAAAAACATTAACATTAATATTCAGACCAGATTTTTTGCTTTTCAGCAATTAATGAACAGGAAAAGAAAATGTATGCTAAATTAAAAGGTTACAATAAATTGAATAGATGACTATTAAATGGGCAAAACAAAGATATGCAGAGGTGTGGTGAATAAGCTTACATAAGTTCATCTTAGTTATTCATTCACTTGGATTACTATTTCTTACTCTATTTCTGTGTTGAAACACGATACTGCTTACCCCATAGGGAAAGAGGACAATGGGTAAGTATTTTTGTCAATTACATCTTATTCTCAGCACGTCCAGATAAAACAGATTTAAAAAATTATTTTTTTTGAAATTCTGGGCAGCTTCCAACAATGACTGTTAAAAATACTGATTCAGAGAGGCCATTTATCTGATTCAGATTTCATCAGCTTCCCCCAATAAATATTTGTGGGATCAGCATAGCCTTGCTTAGACAGCAATGATTTTAAATGTGTTGAGAAATTTATTGACTCTGATGTTGCAGGTAACATATAGCCAACAATTACGGATAGATATTTTCCTTATCCTATTCTGGATTCCACTATTCATTTTGTAAAACTGTGTCGGCTGTTATAACACCTTCCAAAAGGAATCCTACTGTTTAACCATACCCCAAATGGGGAAATTCTTCCTTTTATGTATTACATTCTCCCATCTGTGACCTCACATTCCAGAACTGGAACAAATTTGGTGTTTATGGCCTGCTTGCCTGGGATGCAAATAAGCATCTTGCCACTGATATTAGGAGGCAACTATCTACTTTCTCTGAGGGACGCAGTGGCTCAGTGGCTAAGACGCTGAGCTTGTCAATCGAAAGGTCGGCAGTTCAGCGGTTCGAATCCCTAGTGCCGTGCAACGGAGTGAGCTCCCATTACTTGTCCCAGCTTCTGCCAACTTAGCAGTTCAAAAGCATGTAAAAATGCAAGTAGAAAAATAGGGACCACTTGTGGTGGGAAGGTAATAGCGTTCCATGCACCTTTGGCTGGCCATATGACCACAGAGACGTCTTCAGAAGACAGTGCTGTCCCCTCGGCTTTGAAATGGAGATGAGCACCGCCCCCTAGAGTCGGGAACAAATAGCACATATGTGCGAGGGGAACCTTTACCTTTTATCTACTTTTTGGGCCATTTATCGCCACAGTGAACCCTTATGGAAGGAAGCTCCCTAATAGTGCCTTTAGGATTGGGGGTGCCTCTTTCAGATAACATTTTAAACATCTAGAGATCAGCAGATTTCTAAAAGTCTCCCACATGGGAGGTGAAAATGGCACCAAGCAAGGGCTGTTGTGCATAAATGAAGTCTCCACTTTGTTCTTGAACTTCACAGACTTTGGAGGGTGGGTGGGAAAGAAATAGGATGAAGCCTTATTTTCCCATCTCTGACACTTCTCAGAGCTCACTGCTGAAGCCAGGGGAATAATACGCCTCTCTCTGCAGCAGTGATGATGAGAGAAGAGGTTTTGTTGCAAAGGCAGCCTAACCTCACGTGGCTGCGGAAGACGGCTTCCTACATTCTTTTATGTACAACCGAAGAATAATAACTACATGCAAAACAGAACAGGGCTCCCATGCCTATAAGGTAAAAATAAAGGTGTTCCCCTCGCATATATGTGCTAGTCGTTCCTGACTCTAGGGGGCAGTGCTCATCTTCGTTTCAAAGTCGGAGAGCCAGCACGGTCCAAAGACGTCTCCGTGGTCATATGGCCGGCATGACTAAATGCCGAAGGTGCACGGAATACTGTTACCTTCCCACCAAATTGGTCCCTATTTTTCTACTTGCATTTTTTACGTGCTTTTGAACTGCTAGGTTGGCAGAAGCTGGAACAAGTAACAGGAGCTCACTCCGTTACGCGGTGCTAGGGATTCGAACTGCCGACCTTTCTGATCAACAACCTCAGCGTCTTAGCCACTGAGCCATCACTCTCCTTTTTACTCATATCAAGATATTTCAGGTGTATACATTTCTACATAATGGTTTCTAATTAAAAAATCATAAGTCTGCATGTCACTTTCCATCATCCCTCCTTGTAAATTGTTGGCATTGATTCAGCAGTGATTGCAAAGAAGAGAAAATAGAAAGTTCTCCCTTAGAAAGGATGTTTACCGATGCTTATGTCTCTTTTAATCTACGTTGGTCCCAAAAGAAATAAGATGGATATGACATGGAGTGATAATTGAACTAAAGCAGGG
>JANHFT010005087.1:401181-413383 GCA_032467955.1 Pseudoxenodon macrops
ATCCAATCACCTCATTCTCTGCCATCCTCTTCTTCTCTTGCCCTTAATGTTCCCAGCATTAGGCTCTTCTCCAGTGAGTCGTTCCTTCTCATTAGGTGGCCAAAGTATTTGAGTTTTTGTGTGTGTGTGTGTGTATTCAAGTTATTACTGTAATAAATCATTAATCACATTTCAGTAACTATATGTTACAAATATAAATCATATAAATTATATACAATTATCTATATTTTATATCCCGGGTTGTCAGATTTTCCTTCAATACTTTTAGAATTGCTAGTTAGAAAAGAATGTCACATGTACTGAATTAAATTAATTTTATACATATCATAAACAGGATTTATATATAATTACTATTCTTTGTCAAATTGATTTGGGAAATACCGGTAGTAAAGATAAATTACATATTTTGGGTTGTTTATCAATATTTTAGTCACATTTGGAGAATCTGTTTTTCAAATTGTCCAATTTCCTGACATGAAAACTTGAGAAAAAGAAAGGTTCCATAATAACAAGCAAGAGTCTTTTTTATTATGGTGAGATAGAAGTGTGGTTAATTTAAAATGTTAACAGATATATTTAAGATATAGGCCACTCAATGCACACAAAATTCAAAAAAGAATTTTGAATTTCTTCAAACAAAAAAATTGAATTTGAATTGCACTAAGAATCATTTTTAAAGTTTATTTAATTCATTTTCATTTTTTCTCTTGCTTTGATTTACACTTTTCGTTTAAGATGTTCAATAAACAATAATAATTAGAATGAAAAAGTAATAGTCAATGTTTAATGTGGTTGGCTTTTCCCCTATTCCAGAATCCAACAGCAAGTTTTACCCTACATGGTTATCAGTCAGAGCGCAATGTCTTTATAGCAACCACAAGCCAACACATTTTATGCTAACAGGAGTTTTACTTTCTTTTAAGGTAGACAGACCTGCTAAGATGATTAGTTAGTAAATGTCTTCTTAAATCAAGGGACCAAACTTGATAACATGGAACAAAAATAAACCTGGGAAAGCAGGTTGGAAAAGGATAAATATGCATACACTGCATATTTGCATACAGATCCTGAAAACATGGAGACCAGCATATGCTTAATATGAATAAGTGTAAATATTTATTAACTATTTTTCAAAACAGATGAGATCTTTACAGGTAGTCATCAATTTATGATTAATTAACAGTTTGAAATTACAATGGACATTAAAAATGCTACTTACACCCACATTTGAAGTTATGATTGCCCCACTCCCACTTCCCCTGTGGTCATGTGATTGCATTCTTAGCATTTGGCAACTGGCTCACATTTATAACTGGTTACAATATTCTGCAGTCACATATTTTTGCAAATATTTGCAATATTTTTTGAAATTCTCCTGTAGAAAATGATAAAAGACACCTATTGGATATGTTAGACTTGTTTAACATGGACATTTCACTTTACAATTGTGGCCACTTGTAAAAGTGGTCATACTCATGAAGTTACAATTTCATTTTTTTCTGTCTCGAGCACAAAGTCTAGAAAGTCTAGGACCTATTTAGAAGTGCCATAACCTTCCAAGGATCAATACGAAAATTTCAGAGATTTCATATACAAATTTAAGTACACAGGAAACAAAATGGAACCTTGTTTTCTATCATAAGCCAATGGTTATGTAATGGATGTCTCTCACACCATTTCTGTCTGAATATTTATCTACAAATCAAAGTCAAAGTCCCCATACCATTATGCTTTTAAAACAAACCAACCAGGATGTACTAGGGTCAGTGAGGGGGAAAAAACTTAAATTAGCTCACTTTCTTAACCAAATACACAGTAACCAGACATGAAGTCTAAGAAATATGTAAATCAAAACATAGTAATTGTCTAAGGAACTAAAACAGAAAATCTGTACACAGGACAGTGAGAAAGCAGTAAAAATAAGTAACTGGAATCCACAGATATAATTAAGGACTATTACAAGAGCAGGCATGGTTTCGACAATGTGTGATACAACTGTCACCAGCAGCTTGGAAAGATCTAAAGTGAGTGCTATTAAAACACAGAAATGTATGTTTGTTTCATAGCAATGATGTTTACGGCACAAATCATTTCCTGAAGGAAACAAAATGTTCTTTTGCTCTATTTCAGTGTATTTAATTGCCAAAAATAAAGTCATCTATTATTTTTATTCTGATAGAACATCCTATTTTCTAAATTAGTTGCAGAAAAAAAGACCATCTTTGCAGTAATATTATTCAAGAACAGCTTTAATGTTAGTTACTAAATACAGAGATTTAAACCCAAAGTTATTTCACGAAATAAACTAAAAACTTTCCTTTCTAAAAGACCTTGGAAACACCCCTAATGATTGAGACTCCATTTTCATTGATTCTCTTCCATACCACTATACTAACACACTCTCCAAACTTCTAAAGCACATTATGAGAAGAAGGGACAATTCACAAAAATAAACTCATTCTATGTAATAAGAAAGATCTCTACTCATAAAATATCTGGATACAATACCAGAAAGTCTTGGCATATGGTCTTGGCATTTTTCTTATTGTCTCCTTTGCCAATCCTCTTCTTCCTAGCATATTTCTGCCAGTGCTTTTCCAATAAAACACAATGATCAGGTGAATCTGATCAGAGTTTGCTGATTGTGATGGGCTTCAGCTCTTGCACGGAGAACAAAGATTGTTAAAAAGGTAAAAACTTCTCACCTTTAAGTTTAAAATCCTGTACCTGGAAGCAATAATCCCTGTTGCTTAAATTTAACTATCATGTCCCCAATTTTTTCCCCCTCCTTCTAAGAAATATTCTCAATCCCCGCAACAGAATGTCATAAACGAGTATGTATGTGTTTGCTGAATAACCTATCTTTACAAAAAGGTCTACCAATGGTATGTTTCATTTAAGAAACTATTGCTCTAGACCAGGAGTGTCAAACTCAAGGCCCACAGGCCAGATCCAGCACACAGGATGTTTAAATCTGGTCAGTGGAGCTGGCCTGGAAATAGCAAAGAACCGGCCCGCACTGCCTCTTGCAGCCAAAACGGTGTGCAGAGACCATGCGTAGCCACCGCACATAATGTTATTGTCCTGGACAACCTCCTGCAGCACTTTGCCAGCCAAAACAGGCCGCATGGGGGCTATGTGCAGCCCCCCACACCCTGTTTTTGCCAGCAGAATGCTACAGGAGGCTAGGCGGTGGTAAGGTTCTGCAGGAGCCATTCAGGCTGTAAACGGGTCATATGGAGGCTGAATGTGGCACCTCTGCACCCTGTTTTGGCCAGCAGGGTGCTGCAGGAAACATCCGTTCTGTCTTCCCCCTCCCCCCTGTTCACCACCCCTGCCGGCCCACAGAGGAGATCTACAGTGCTGATCTGACCCTTGAAGAAATCCAGTTTTACACCCCTACTCTAGAGTATAAATGATCCAAATAAGATGAGCCAGATAGCAGCAGGGTGAAAGAAAAGGAACTCTATAGAGAATTCTAACAACTATGGCAAGAATTTCACATTAACATGGAAAAGATCATAGTGTCTACATGCTATAGCTTAAGGATGTCACCAAATAAAATATTCCACAGCATGCAGCAAGCAAAACATTATTTAATGTGTAGAGTCCTTGGTGCTCTCTGAGCTTGGTTTTTTGTTTGCAGACATTTCATTACCCAACAAGTTAATATCCTCAGTGTTAGATCGTGCAAAAAAGAAGGAATGAGTCGCAGGAATAGTCAACTACCTTTATTGAATGGTTGGAGGAGACAATACGAACTGCCAGCAAGCTGCAGGGAAGCCGTTTATAAGGGCTTCCCGATAGCCTGCCGACCACTGACAGCCATTTAAATTTCCCGCCGCTAGTTCAGCCAATCAGCGATGGGTATGCTAATTTACTCCTGTATGTGAGGATGTAACACCCAGTGCTCTCATGATCAGTGTTACCTTGCTGAATAATGAAACATCTGCATGGAAACAACCAAGCTCAGAGAGCACCAAGGCTCCACTGTTCAGTTCTAAACTAGTAATATTCTTTTGTATTGGAACTTATTAAGGTACAACAGGAGAACCAACAAATTAAAGAGTAGCTGAGGAAACTTAATTTAAAAATAAGATAGTTAAATAGGTAATTTGCAAAAATGATTAGAAAGTGAGGTTAGTCAACTTGTTTCATTTAAAAGGTTTTGCCACAGTTGAGAGCATGTTCTTTCAGGGCTAAAACCCAAGGAAAACTCTTCATGAGGAGCAGCTGTGCAGAGTACAAGTGGGCAATCTCCCATTCTCTTCTTGTCTGGAGAGGTTTACTCACTACTCCTTTGCTCATGGCTGAAATTTCATTTCCGCTCATTCAAATACATGCTTAGCTTGCCATCTCTCCTGGAAGTTTAAAGTTGTATGATTATATGAAGGATTTTTTTGTTATTTACCCATATTTCAAATTTTATCAAATTAAAAATGAAACCATGCTTACATTATAATCTTGTAATCAAGATTGTATAAATGAGGAAAAACATTTTTAGCAAACATTTTATTTTCACTTTGTATTAATTTCTTCTGCTGAATCATTATTAGTGGGTTGTGTCCTTGATATAGAATGCGGGGAAAACAGTTCCCAAGTCTTGAAAAGGAATCAATTAAATAAATTAGTCAAACAAGAGAACATGAGAAATGAAGCCAATAAAGCAGTTGGTTGTCTGTAGGAGAAAAGTAGAATGGGATACAGCAGAAAAGGAAACAAAAGCAAGAGGTACAGAAATGGCTAACAGATTTTTTTTCTGTAATAAACACATGGCGCGTTTTTTCTCTCAAATAAGTATGTGTTAAACTTACTAAATTTAATTTAATTCCATTTAAATATACAACATACTCAGCTTTAATGTCAGGGGGACTCAAGTAACTTAAAAAAAACACCTAAACTTCCTATGTTGTGTTATTATGTTCTGGATGTTAGATAACCCTAAAGTGATAGGAATTCCTTCCCTCACTCATGTGGAATGGAGTATTAGACAGAGAACTAACCATTTAGAATCCAGAATATTTTGCAGGGGGGAGGGGTTTTTTTGACACAAGGAAAAAAGATTTTAAAAAAACTGATTTTTTTGGGGGAGGGGGGCAAAACAATTCAAATGATGGAGAAAAAAAGGTTAATATCACTAGACTGGTTCCCAGCACAGAGCAGAGCACTTCTAAAAGCATCCAGAATGGTTAAAATAGACTTTGTGAAATCAATACCCATTTTGTATCTAGCATTACATTGTAGCACCAGTCAAAATCCAGCAAAGGCTCTAATGCACATGTAACATCAGGTGCCAGAAAGACCTTTATACCAAAATGTCACTTTTACGTTTGAAAAACTACCAATGGGGTGGTTTTAAAGGCCAGAACAGCACTACATGTAATTCTTTGATCTTTCCTCTGCCCCCTCCTGGCTTAGTTGTCTCAAATTAAAGAGCAAGGTATGGTTTTGAGTTGGTCCTGTAGAAGGGAAGGAGGAGGCTTAATATTATCTTCCCACCATAGTCATATAATATTTCACACTTTATCTTTCTAAGAGAGGAAAAAGACAGAGGGAGAGGGAAAAAGTGATTGAGAAAGAATGGAAATATTGTTATGAAATTTAAGAGTCATCACAACAATCTGGTAGTCTGGACAAATGGTAATTTACATAAGTTATCTATTTCATTATCATCCCACATTAAGCAAATTTCCATTTCTCTTTCTGCTTCAAGGCTCCAACAAGTGAAAGATTTCAAATTTAGTGTCATAACACATAACCTGTAAAGAATTTGCTGAGGTTTAGAGTATATGCTAGTTTAGATTTGGAAATTATCATCTCTGCTTGATCTGTATGGACATAGCTCCCATTATTCCAATCAGCTGCTACTGAGTTCATACTATTTGCACAAATAGAAACTGTACCAAACCGATGAGGAGTGATACACTCAGATTGGTAACCTAGACTATGCCTTCACCATCTTATTCAAAAGGAAACATGAAAACCTCAACTGATCAAAGATATGATGTAAAATATAGGTAAAATTAGTCTCAAGATTACTTGTTTATGGTTGTTGGAAGATTGTGACTTAGCACATGAGAGAAATAAATGTTAAGAAAAAATTATGATAAGAAAAAACTAACAAATGAATGAAAGAAAAATAGTCTGTATATCTGTGAAAAAAACAGGAGAAAGAAGAGGATGCAATACAGCTGAATAAAGAAAAAAATGTCTTGTGGAGTACAATTGATGAATACACACAGGAAAGTGAAAGTATGAGTTACCTTACGGATTAAACGGCTAAATGTATTTCATAAAGAACCAGGAATCAAGTTTAGTGGAAATTGTGTAACATCCTGAAAGAATGTGATCCAGGAGAAAAATTACTCTAGTAACTGATATTGAAAGATAATAGAAAGGAGACTAGAGAGGATAGAAAAGTGATTGGTCCATTCAGCAATGAATGAAAATAGAGATCTGCTTGGGGGAAAAAGCACTATTGATTTTAAATATATAGTCCCAGCTGCGTGTCTCTCATATATACTGTATGTGTGACAAAGAAATAAATAGAAATTCTAAATGCATGGGTCTATTGATGGTTTAGTTGAAAAATTGGGAATTAATTCAAGATACAAAATAATGAAAGGTGCTGCATGTGGAGCAGACCATTATTTGGCACTGGCCCCTGGCATAAAATATGTGTGGAAGAAAAGAAAGAAGCAAAACAAATGAGAATGAAAAAAGAAAGACTACAGGAAGGGTCTTGTATGAGTCTTGTATGGGAAAAAAATCCCAATAGAAAGTTCAAAAAATGAACATAAGAAGACATGGTAGCTGTTTGAAACTTGCAAGCTACTTGAAAAGAACAATTTTATAGAGTGTCAGAGAAATGTGTAGAGCTTCCCTAAAGGGAAATGTTAGAAAGGATGTATGATGGAAATGTTGAAGTTGAAGTGGCTGTAGATTTTTATTTTAAAAATGTGCATATAAGAAAATGATTGCTGCAAAAAATGAGAACGAGAGAAAATATGGTATAATTGGTACATAGAAAAAAGATAGCTCTAAAGAACATAATTCAAAACGAAAGGAACAATTGAGATTGGAACAGACAAAGAAAATGCAGAGTGATTTTAATGGATATTAAAAACTGTTTTCAAAGTGAGTGAAGAGAGCCTCCTAAATAAGGAGCCTCCAGCTGAGTGAATGGAATGAACAGAAAAAAGTGATTGGAATGACTTGGGATGAAGCTGAAATGAGAAGTAGTTTAGATATTTGTTTGGGAGTGATACTGATACTTTGAAGAATCGAACTGAAAAGAAAGTTAAAAACATCAGTGCCCAATGAGGGGGCAAAGATGGAAAGGAAATCAAAACATTATGAAAATGGTAAAGTTGCATGTGTACACGGTATAACCAATGAGATGGAAAATATGGGTGTTTATAGTTTCTGCAGTGGCTGTGCAATTTTGTTTATATGGGTATGAAGATTCTTCCTGATCATTGGAAGAATACGGAAATGAATATGTGTCTCTTATGCTTCCTCCTGCTAGAATCTCTCATTTTTAGCTATAGTAATATGTTTGATTTTGCATGCCCAGATAAATTAAGGGGCAAATTGGGAGTGAGGTAGTTAAGGCCATAGGTTCTAGTCCTCCTAGGGTATGGAGTCTACTAGACCTTGGACCAGTCACACCTTCTCAATCCTAGAAAGATGGCAGTGGCAAACCACTTCTGAAATCTTGGCAAGAAAACTGCAGGGACTCATACAGGCAGTCTCCAGGAGTTAAAAACTAACTCAAAGCACACTAACTCCCTCACTCTTTCTGAAATAACCCTGTCCCCAGGATAACCTTCTGCTGTGCTATATTATTTACTTATATGGTTTTGGCTCCCTCGGTGCATTGAAGTTATTTTCCCTGACATTTTAGACTATGTTACTTTTATTAGTATTAAAAATATGTCTGTGATAGTTTAATGATTTTACTCTTTGAGACATGTTATGATATAGTGTCCAGCTATTGGCTCTTTAAAAAAAATTTTTTTTAATAAATGCTATAAAGCCATAGTTAAACACAGTCTAAACTCCTCAAGGTCAGTGCTTCCCAACCTTGGCAATTTAAAGATATGTGGACGTCAACTCCCAATTCTGGTTGAAAGTCCACATATCTTAAAGTTGCCAAGGTTTGGAAACACTGCTGTAGAGGATAAAGCATTACAAGACTTTAGATCTACTTGTAGAGCAAAGGGAGATCCTGCCTGTTAGATCGCGCAGGGAAGGAAGACATGAGGCGCAGGAACAGTCAGCAACCTTTATTGGATCCTTAGTGGAGGCAATACGGAACAGCCGGCAGGCTGCAGGGAAGCCGCTTTTATGGGATTCCCTGGTCGCCTGCCGGTCACTGATGTGGCTTTAAATTTCCCGCTGCTATTTTAACCAACCAGCGGCGGACATCCTAATTAGTCCCATCATGAGGACGTAACACTGCTGACCATTTGGTGCTCTCAGTGACCAATTGCTATTGCCTAGATTTCAGCGTCTTCCTCCTACAGTAACAAAGTTTGTGGCAAATGGGGAACTTCCTTTTGCAAAAAGCAAGTAGCACTGCAAATTGGCTGCATTTCATTCCCCTGTATTGAATAGGATTGCCTAGGCAGTTTTCTGAGGATGTCCTGTTTCTAGGTGCTACTCTCTCAACATGGTGTCTCAGTCAAAGAGCCAAAATACAGAACCAGCAACATATATGCCACCCTGCCGGGCAAATGAAAATTTTCAAATTTAGTTTCTTTTTCTTTAGGAAAGACTCTGATTATGAGCACACACAAAAAGCTGAGAAGAGAGGACAATATATTTAGTTTCAGGCTGAGATCAGTCTGTCATTCAGTGCTAGGAAGGGCTTGGAAACCTTCTCACTGATTCTGTATATGTTGCATAATCACATAGAAATTGACTTGCCCGGCTCTAAACATCAGAATCGTCTACTTGAGCCCTGTTTCTTTCCCATTGTGAAATCAGAAGACTTAGAGCAGCCGGTTGTCAGGAAATATTACGGTAATTGATGACTTCACCAGGTAAACCTTTCTAGATGTCTTTTCCTCAGAATTTTTTCATTGAGTATTTTGATTTGCAGTGTTGTTTTATTAACTTGCCTTCCTTGACACACATATGCATATATTCTAGTGGCCTATATTTGTTTTTCTTCTTAGAGGTTAATGAAAGTCATCATGTAAAGCATTCATCTGATGAGTGTTATGGAGATCCCTGCTGTAAAATGTGATAAACATAATTATCATATGAGTTTAAAAGCTGGGAGCCTAAGGAAAAAGAAATGTTCTCTTCAATCCAGGATGCAGTTGAATTGCTATGCAGTAAACTTTGGATTTGTCCTGAAGGAGGGATGAACTGTTCTGATTAATGGTGCAAAATGTTGATCAATGGCTATATTTAAAAGTCATCCACACCTCCAACTGTTCTGTCCTGAAGAGGCAACACACCATGCCACTTACTCTCCCTGTGGTACAAATCAAAACAACTAAACCTGAATTATATTTAATATTTTATATAATGAATACCCAGAGCTCTTGTTGTTTCTTTCTGGGAGAAAATGAAAAGGAAGAAAAAGATAACAAATGACTTAGATTAAATCTGAACAAAAACTGTAAATTGCCACTAGCTATTGTTAGCAAAATTGAAACAAGGACCAGTAAAAATGAAACGAAATACATGACACAGGTTTCAGCAGATAATCATAAATCCAGAAGTGAAATTAAATCAGTTAATGATACTTTACATTAATTAAACTTGTGTTTGCCATTTAGTTCTACCCCTGCCCTTTAAAAATGAAGAACAGGACATGGAGCACTGGCAACGCAATGCACATGTTGCCCTCAAGTCAAATCAGTATTGGCTGTCTTTCAGATAGTATTAAGTTTTAAGTTTTTTCGAATAAAAAAAAGCAGGATCAGGGTTATAATTCAGAATAAAGCTTAACTGACTCTTCAATGTTGATTAGTAACAATCAAAGATGGAATCAAAGCTATTCCCAAGCAGATTGACCACCAAAATAATTACTATTTTAAATGGCTTTTAGGTTTTTCCTCTTGATTCCACTCATTAAATACTTCATTGTTTAAGATGCATTGAAATTATTTCACAAAAAAGAGTTCTTAAAGTCCAGGCAATTCCAGGTTTGAAATAGTGGTAAACCAGCAAATCAAGAGAGGCCTAAGGCACAAATTTCATTAATTAGTAAAAGGCAAAATTCACTAAAAGTTTCCCTATATAAACCTTATTAAAAGTCAAATCTCATTTTCCTCTGTTCATTGTACTAAAGCATCAACGAATAAACTTTGAAGTAAATTGCGGTAAGTGAGTCAAATTAAACTAACACTCTCATTTAAAAAATGCTTGGACTGACCTGCTTCAGTTTTGAAGAAAGCGCAGATACTTTGGCTTGTTTCTTTCTCTTGGAAGAAAGAGGTAGAAAATAATCTTCTGACTGCCAAATACATTCTGAACTACAAACAGTGTCTTCAAAGGTAGATGGGATGTGTCTAGAGAACAAAGAAATGGTACGATCCTGGTTTTAAAAATATGTATTTTTTGATCTGAGGCTCCATAGAATTGTTGTTGTTGTTTTTCAAAAGAGAGCTTTAAGTGTCTTTCTCAGAAGTATGTTTTGTATAATATGTAGTCTGACTCTGTGTGTTTTGTAATGTGTGAGTAAAAAAAAGTGATAATTCTTAAATCCAATCAAATTTTTATTTCCAGCATAAGTGGAAACTTCTCCCATTATACATACATACATACATGCATGTATACACAAACAAACAAACACACACACACACATATATATATATGTCTTAGAATGATCCACATGCGTGGGTTTCTTATGAAACCCTCAAGGTAGAAACTAGTTTCTACTCGGAAAGAAAGACCACTAGTCTTTCTTTCCAAGTACTTGCAACATGTTCTGAAGTTTCCTTTATCGGTTTACTCTGACACATATATTTATCTTTCATATGTCAGCTGGCAAAAATCTCCAAGTGACCTTAGAACTATATTTTTGTTATTTCTGCCACCCTCCCACATTCCCCCCTGCAAATGGTATATAATTATTGTTATTTGACTTTTAAAATACAACAAAGAAAATTCCCATTTCACTAAAAATGCAACTTTTACCCTAAAGTGAAAGTAGTTACCATTTGACAAGGTACTATTTTGCATTTTATTGATTTGCAAATACAGTCATCAAACTTCATTCTTACCACTGAGATGACCTGGACAGTATCTAGGCACAGTTAATAATTTTTGCCTATTTCTCATGCCAAATGTATGTAAGTTAATGAAATGTTGCAGGCTTGAACACAGCCTGAGAGATTTAGAGGTTTTGACAGAACCACTAGTCTTTATTTCTGAGTACTTGCAACCAGATTTTGGCTCAAATGGGACAATCTACCTGAGAAAAATTGTTTCCTAGTCTGATGAAAGCTGTAACAGTTCTCAATTCCCAGAACAACAATTCTTCAAGCTAGATATATCAGAACTTGTTTTCCTCAATTATCTTCAATGTTTTTGGCTACTTCCCTATTTCCCTAGTTTGTTCTTCAGATGGAAAAATAAATCTTATCTCTCTATTAATACATAACAAATATCAAAACGACACTAGTTACATTTTCTTCCTATTACTGTTTTGATTCTATGTCAAATAAAAGCTCTTGAATGATTTCATTTTTAAAAATTGTAGTGATTTCAGTCAGACATCTATATAAACTAATATTGGAAAGATTAATTAAATTAAAACTCAACTCCAACAAAAATTATTTCGTTCCTCTTTGCAGAACTTTAATTTTGCATAAGATATTGTCACTAGTTTAGTTCAACTGATTTCATGAACTGAAGCTTTCTATTTGTAGCTAAAAGGTGAAACCTTCTAAATTATATTGCCAAGATAGACATTGAATTATAAAAGTTGCAATTCATATTTCAACTGATCATTGTTTTTCCCCAGAATATTGGAATTGTGTACCATTGTAACTAATAACGTTGATTGCTTGATTTTAGCTTGCCACATTGAGTAAATCAACCAAACCCTAATTTATGGTTTACCTTGATGTACCCTGTTTCCCTGAAAATAAGACCTCACCAGATAATAAGCCCAATCAGGCTTTTGAGTGCATGCGCTAAAATAAGCCATCCCCCGAAAATAAGCCCTCCTCAAAACACA
>JANHFT010005087.1:416269-449360 GCA_032467955.1 Pseudoxenodon macrops
GTCACTCCGGCGGCAAGAGAATTCAATTTGCCAATTTTATTAATTTATTATAATTTAATTTTATTTAATTTAATTTTCTTATTCTATTTTCGATTATATCAATTGATTTTGCAGAAGCAGAATTCGAGTTTAGGAGAGGGCTTCTAATTGTGTCCAACGTTCCACTTGTTTTGAGAGAATTTGGTGAAAGAAGCTCTTGGAGAACTTTAAAGGCAAGAAACTTTAAAATGCAATATAAAATGGCGCTCGTAGCGATTTCAAAATGGCGGCCGCGCCAAAATTTTTCCCTCGAGGGAAGGCTCAGCGGCCTCAGCTTCGATTCCGTAGGGCAAAAACGCTAAAATTGAGACGGATCGAAGCCAGCAACAACACTAAAGCCCGGGGCCGAAGTTTCCTACCGTTCCTTGGCGTCGCTGTATTCGGCGCCGATTTTAAAGCGCCCGAAATTTCTTTATTGGTGTTTGCCTCGTCCGAGGCTTGATTTTCGCCGGATCCCCGGCGAAACAACAAAGATCCCCCTTGCCCTGTCTGCACTATAAAGTGAAGAACCCAGGGAAGAGGAAAGATTGAAATAAGATCAGGAATTATAGGAAAAGGAAGGAAGGTTGTAAGAGCTAGGGCAAACGCGTCCGTCCAGGTCAGGACTGAGTTTTAATCTGGGTCTGCCTAGCAACAGGGGCGGACTTTTAACTAAGACTCAGTCCAATCAGGAGGCAGGATGAAGTTATCCCATGGCTGGAGGCTACCTCAACATTACTACGGAGAACCTTTGGCCAATGACTGCAAGGAGATAATGGTGAGGCATGACAGAAAAATATCAAGATATAATGTCCCTTAAACCTTAAGTCAATGGTTTCCAACCTTTCTCACTTGGCTGACTGAGGGAGGATTGGGAGGGAGAGGAGATGGTTGTATGTGAGCAGCAGTCATGCACGCAGCTCCATTTATGTGAGCTTCACGCATAAACACCTGCCGCTCAAGCAAGTAGAGGTATGTGCACGCATGTGCTCAGCAGCCACTTGCATGGCCCAGTTTCGAATGGGCCACGGCCCAATAGTGGGACACAGCCTGGGAACTGGGAATCCCTGCCTTAGGTGAAGATAAAACATACACATATAGAGGATAAAAAAGAGCAAAAAAACTTACATAGAGCAGGAATAAACTGCAAACTGGAATAAATTAGGATATTATAAGTAATTAATCACTGTCTCTAGTATTCTGTTTTGAAATTTTATATTGTGAGTTTTATATGCTAATCAAATCCCTTGTGACTTTCACTGGAAAGGGTAACTTTTCATATATTCTGAGTATTATTATTTTGGGGGAGTTTAAATACATAAATATAGTTATTGGTAGTAAACTGGTAATGTGAGTTGTCATTTGCACATTGAAGCCCATCATAAAATCCCCTATGTTGATTTTAATCTCTTGGATGATCAATCAATTGGAAACACTGGTAGAAAAATGAAGCATTGTATCAAACACAAATAGATAATGATGTTTTGTTTTGTTATTTCCTGACTCTCATATCCACTGCAGTAAAAGTATCACCACAATCTATAATAATTATGTTAAATGTGTTCTGAAATAAGTGATCGACTTAATACATAGGATGAAGTCAGATGGTTGCTGCAAAGATCTGGTGCAATTGCAGCTAAAATGCTTTTATCATGATCAGAATATGTATCATGATGGCGAACCTATGGCACACATGCCAGAGGTGGCACGCAGAGCCCTCTCTATGGGTACCCGTGCCATCACCCCAGCTCAGCCAGCTGGTTGTTATGTTTCCGAGGTGCACATGCACACCAGCCTCATCAGGTCATCAGCTTTCCATGTGCACTGGCCAGCTGGACATCAAGTTTCTGGTGCTCTGGCATGTGCACGCACCTGTGCATGCACGTACGCATTTTCCAGTTTGGGCACCCTGTTCCTAAAAGGTTTGCCATCATTGATGTTTCAGGTAGTTATAGCTATGAAACTGTGTATGCCGCATGAAATGAATATCTGGCCTGCAAAAGCAAATTTGATGGACTGAGCCTGTGAGTCTTCCAAATATCATGGAAATATAATTTCTATGACATAAAGCACCTACATTCATTTTATGATGTGTAGCACAATCATTACTCAGACATAAACTCATTCATATCCATTGAGACATAGAAGCAGGCTATTGTGCCACATGTCAATCTACCTCTGCAATATCAGAGACTGTCATATCTGCTTTTGCTTACTGCACTAAGAAGAAATGTCAAAAAGAATCCCTCCAATTACCTTACTTCACCGCAGAATTTAAATTTCCAGTTCACACACCTGCATGAATCTAATGGTGCAAGATAGTGATATTCGATTCAAAATCTCACTACCTTTAACAGGATTTGGGGGCAGTTGTTTTAATGCCACTGTTATATTTTGGATAAAATAAGATCCTCTTAAGAGTAATAGGGCTGAGTTTGTAGGGTAAAAAGATTGAAATATTGAGATCTCCCCTATTAGAAATCCTTTGAGTATAAAACCCACCCTCCTCGTTCCTTATGATGTAGGATGTGCCATCCAAGTCACACCCAATCCATTCCATAGGGAAAAGTCTCCCTTGACCTACTATATAAAGTCATAAAAACAACTTTAAATCTTTTTATCCCCTGAAGCATGAAAATCAATCAATCAATCAGAATAGACCTGGAAGGGACCTTGGATGTCTTCTAGTTCTGCTCAAGCAGGAGACCCTATACCATTTCAGACAGTGACTGTCCAGTCTCTTCTTAAAAACCTCCAGTGATAAAGCACCTACAACTTCTGAAGGCAAGCTGGTTAATTGTCCCCACTGGTAGGAAATTTCTCCTTGGTTCCAGATTGTTTATTTCCTTGATTAGTTTCCATCCATTGTTTCTTATCCTGCCTACAGATGCTTTGGTAAATAAATTGACCCCCTCCTCTTTGTGGAAACCTCTCAAATACTGAAATACTGCAATCATGTCATCCCTAGTCCTTCTTTTGTCTAGACTAGCAAAACCCAAATCCTGCAACTGTTCTTCATGTTTTAGTCTCCAGACCTTTAATAATCTTAGTTGCTCTTCTTTGCACTTTTTTCAAAGTCTCAACATCTTTTTTGAAAGTGATGACCAAAAGTGGATGCAGTATTCCAGGTTTTGCCTTACTAAGGCTTTATAAATCGGTACTAATATCTCAAGTGATTTTGATTCTATATCTCTGTTTATACAACTAAGGATTGTATTAGCTCTTTTGGCTGCTGTCACAGCCAAATTGATCAAATATGTCTCCGCAGGAAGCATATCATAATTATCAGTGTTAATAATCTGCATGGACAATAAACAGTGCATTTCCTAGCTAAAGTTGTCTTCATACTCTGGGGAACAGACAACAGCTGTTATATCTTGCCAATTCTGATATTTGGACAAATATTTCTGTAACTTCTACCTTAAATCTGAGACTGAGCACAGATTGTAACATTCTCTGATTTCCAATCTCTCATCCATCAACTTTGTTATTTTTTTTACAAGAGATGAACTTTTTTCCCCCCTCTAGCAGAATGGGAAGTGTTTGGATAAGCTGAAGTTGCACATAATTCAGAGCATGCAGCTGTCTAGAGGAGTTATTGACTATGTCTGAACCAACAACTTGGTAGCTAATATGAAGAGCTGGCAAGCAATAAATATTGGGGCTGGGTTCCATTCACTACATCAATTATTTTGCTTTCATTAATATTGTGCTTGTTGTTTTAGACTTCAATTTAAGATGGGAACATTGGTTTTAGATCTAGATTTGCTCATACCTGTAGCAGAGCCATTGAAATGAATGGGACTTAAAGTACCGTAATTATACTTGTTTAAGTGCTACTGATTTTAGTAGACTCTTCAAGAATTCTTAAGTCTGGACAAATAGACTGCAACACACTTTTTTTATAAATGTGAGACATTTTAAATGTTATGTACTTCAAACTATAGCCATATGGCAAAAAAAAAATCAACCAAAATGAGAAACACTTGCCAAATTTCAGCTGGTATTTAAATTTTGCTATTTAAATGTGAATCTTTCACCACATTTCCTTCAACTCAGCCTGGAAGCATTTGCGTATATTATTCTTTGAACTCTTCAACATAACAACAGCCATAAGATCCTAACTGGCACACATGGCACACTTTAAAAATTAGAAATCTGGAAACCACTGTAACCAGAAGAGTTATTTTCGGTTGACCCCTCATAACAAGGGCTTCTTTGTTTATTTAACTACCTGTCAGAATGGTAAGTTCTTGCTAGGACAATTGTCCCTTCCTCTTCCTTGCATGCAACCTTTTGCCTTAACTGTTTACCCATCTAGCAAATCCATTCAATTGAGCCTGTCTGCTACAATTGTTTCTATAACAAACAAACACTTACTATTAAGTTTTGTAGAACAAAAACACATTGTGTGCTTGGACAACCCAAAATGGAAAACTACATTTATTTTTCCTCCTGTAAAATCCAAGGGTAGAGGTAGAGAAATGAATTAAAATTCCTCTGCAACATGAATCCTAGATGCATGGAGGATATACATACACATGAAAGTAAGATGTAGTAGACCCTGCTGAGGAGTATTTGGTTTCAACTCTTTAGCTCAAAGCCTGTTGGCCCAGGATCCTATGTATGTCCCTGAACCCTTAGATGTGTCCCCTGGATTCTCTCCACAAATAGTCACTGAACCTAATGTGACAGCATGCAGAAATTATTAAATACAGAACTGTTTATTATAAACACTCACTTTCATTTAATTAATTTGCACTGAAATGCAAATATTGTTGCCAAATTTGGAGGGTAGACTGCTGTCTGGCATTGTTGGATGGATTTATTACAGTTTTTTTCCCCTTGAGATTATCAAAAGACAATTTGACATTAAATTGAAATACTTATGTAAACAAATATCTGTGTTAGAAGTTCAACATTAACTATTTAAGTGATTACAAAAAAGCTCTTAACTAAAATGTACGGACGTTTTAGTTAGAGATATTAGAAAAACATTTATTTTCCTGGAGAATGGATGCTTAGCAATTTGGTATTTAACTTTTTAAAATGTAGCTTGATTTATTAGACTGAATCTGGATTGTTTTACCAAAGGATGCATCCTTATCTATCGTTGGAGTATCTGTAGCTTCAGGCATCTTGTTTGCTGCTGCTAAATGCTTATAACATTCCTTTATCTGATTGATTTGGCTTATGATGAAGGGAAGTTAATTCATTATCTAGGCTGTTTCAGGGAGGAATGCACAGAAGCTTATTAGATCAGTGGAGATATTTGATCCAACCAAAAAAAATGTAAACAAATTCTACGTGGTCAGTATTTAAATGTACAGATCAGCAATTGCAAATAGAAAGACATCATAAACCCTTTTCTGAACTGACTAGTTGCTCAGAGAGGAAAAAAACTTATTTTTGACATATGCAAAAAATATCAAAAGAAAATGTTTTTTGTTGTTGTTCTTATTCTGGTTCCTGAGTAAAGATTTGGAAAAACTTTGCTTTGTTTAATAGTTAAATATCTGTATATTTTATCTAATCATTGAAGGCAACTTTTCTTCTAACCAATCTCATTTCACCAATACTGGTATTACCTCTTCAACATTTCTCATGCAAGGACAGCTTACTCTATACATCTAGCCATAAAGGGGAGACCTCACAATAGTCTATAATGGTGCTGTTAAGGTACAACAGTTCATAGTACTTTTACTGTATTCAGCTGGCCTTGATGTTGTTGCCCTATGGGAAGCCTTTAAAATGAAGCTATTGTTTATGCTCAATATTGAAAACTTGAAAATATACCAACCAATGAGATGATTATGCATAACATATTAGAATGTGCTGAAATGTATAAGCTTATGTTAGAAATGAAATCAGAATTTTATGAGGTGTGGGATAAGTGGTATAATTGGTTAGAACAGAGAAACAAAAATGTATAGAAATAAATGTAAATAACTGTAAGAGACATATGACACAGTACTGTTAAAAAAAAGAAAAATGTTTGTTTTTATGTAAATTGGAAAAATGGAAAAATAAAATTTAAAAAAATGTGGCTATCTTGAGAATTGGGGCCAGGATAAATTTCTCATCAGGAGAGGGTATGAATGTGATTTAGGTCCCCTATTGTTGCTTATTGATTGGTTTGGTTTGTTTCATTTTTGCAAGCTGCCCAGATTTACTTCGTTTTGAGTTGGGTGGTCTAGTGGTTAAGGCACCAGACTAGAGAGCAGAAGAACATGAGTTCAAGTCCCAATTTAGCCATGAAATCTGCTAGCTGACCTTGGGCTAGTCCCTCTGTCTCTCAGCCCAACTCAACTCACAGGGTGGCTGTTGAGGGAAAAATAGGAGGAAGATGTATTGCATATGTTCAGTATTTGTAAAAATTATTACAAAGACAGAATACAAATTACCATAATAAATAAATTGACCAGGTTTGAGGGATCCTTGTTGCTCTCTGAGCTTGCTTGTTTTCTTGCAGATGTTTCATTACCAAAACTAGGTTAACATCATCAGTACTAGTGCAACCTGACGAAGTTTGGTTAGGCTGTTTACTCAGCTATTACTGAATTGTACTCAAACACCATACTGCTACAGGGTTGAGTAATATAATGCTACCACTTTATAGATGGTGGTATTTATTATACTGCTTTCCGACATCCAGAACTTCAAAAAGGCTACGTAATCATCTCCTGGCCATGTTATCTTCATAACCATCTTCAGAAGTAGTTTAAAGTAAGATGTGGTGATTGGTCCAACATAACCTACTAAATACCATATTAAAGCAACTTTTTGAGTCTATGTCGCCTATTAAAATACTTTATGCAAAACATTATACTGGCACTCCCAATCCCCATCTTTTCCTTCCTTTCTTCTATCAAGAAATCCAAGATGACATCATTGAATGTTCTAAAATAGATTTCCTTGCAGGCAGTTATCAGAACTGATACTTTGCTTATGAATGAAAAATATTTTTGGAAGGCCTTGCTTTTTCTTTGAAAATTAAAAATAATCTGTGAATTATTATAAAAATGTGAGGAACCACTGGAAATTAAAGTGAGGATACAGTATATTTGGTCTGCCACTTGCATAATGGGATTCACCAAAAATGCACCTTATTGTGATTTCAATCCATTGACAGAAACTATGAAATTTGTATTCCTTTTTGTATTTTCATTACTGTTGCTTTAGTCATTGTCCATCTCTGATTTTTGTTTTGCTGTATTTTTTTAGTGGTTTTGCTTTGACAATACAAAATAGTTGGATTGTATAAACCAGTCAGTGAGCAAAGCACATCTTTAGATTCACTCCTTGAAACTACAAAACGACTGCAGCTGCTTTAAAGGCTGAATGTGGCTGCTTTGAGGTCCTCCTGGGATCTTCTGGTCATGTGTATGCATGCCTTTGAGATCCTCTTGGGATCTTCTGGGCTTCAATATGCATGCCTTTGAGGTCCTCCTGGGATCTTATGGGCTTCAGTATGCATGGCTAGAAAATAGCATCACTGATGTACTAGCATAGTGAAGCATATCATGAAATGATTTTACAGAATTATTTTAAAAAAAAACAGGAGTAGCAGATAATAGACTTTTTAATATATATTCACATTCCGAAAACCACACAGAATGAACAATAACACCAAAGGAAAATGCAAGGGAGTTTAAAACAACCAGCTGCAAACAGAACGACTGAGGTCAAGATTCACTCAGGATGAAGCTCTGGACACATTCTTGAATCTTGCTGAATTGTAGCAGAACCAATTGCTAAGCACAAGGCAGGACTGTCTGACCCATGTGAGCACAGCAGTGGCTGACACTGTTTCCCAGATGTTTTCAGTAGCTGCAAGTCATCTGATAATTAAATCAACTTCAGTGGAGCACTGACCTGTGTTATAGTCAGATCTCATTGCAGACAAAATCCTCTTTGCCTCCTGTGACATAAATAACATCGCTCCCAGATACTTAAAAAAAAAAACACATGCTTTTACGACACTAAGTTAACTGTAGAAATGGCTAGAAAGCTTTTCTGCTGTGTACAGCAGTTCCCATATATTAGGGAATTAGCTTAAGAATGAATGTGGAGAAAGACTCCATTATTTATAGCCTTCATGGATAACTGTGTTTATTATGACAGAAGCCTCAGTTTCCTATCGATTTCATGTATATATTTCATGTCCCTGAAGACAGATGCTTATTCAAAATGTAGTTACATATGTATGAGTTACAAAGTGGTTCTTGTTTTCATGAAAACCACTAGAGGAATTAATAGCTCTTGGGGTTTGCAGACAATGAACTGTGCTTCCTTTACCCAACATCAGAATGTGCATATAAATTGCCAGAGACAGAGGGCCCTCGATGCTTATATTATTCACTTCACATATGTCTGAAAATGAAGCTTAATCTATGTTTCTTATATTGATAACCACAGCCATGCATCTTGCCACTTCGGACAATGCAAGAATTACCTGAGGGCAAAACAACATTTTGTTTGCTAAGCTTCTCTTTTGGAACAGCTAACAAGGCAGCTGTATTTTAGATTCTACAATAGTCTAAAAACAATACAGGTAGTCCTTAACTTACAGGTACTCCTTAACTTATGACCAGAATCATTGGGATCAGAATTTCCATTGCTAAACAAGGCAGTTGTTAAATGAGTCACATCCAGTTTTGCAACCTATTTTGCAATGGTTCTTAAGTAAATCCCCACAGTTGTTTTGTGAATTACAAAACAGTCCAGCTTCCCTCATTGACTTTGCTTGCCAGAAGTTGGCTGGGAAGGTCACAAATGGTCACCACCCCAGGATGCTACAACTGTCACCGGTTGCCAAGCTGCCAAATTTTTATCTTTAAACATTTGCCTGCCAGCCTGCCTGCCTACCTGCCTGCCTGCCTACCTGCTTGCCTGCCTGCCTGCCTGCCTGCACAATTCCAGTAGCTCACACACATCTAAGATGTTCATGCTTGTTTGTAATTAACCAAAGAAAGGAAAAGGAAAAAGAAAAAGAATAACCACATAGCCATTTCCTCAGAAAAATTCTACTTCCTTTAAAACTCAGGCTTAAAGTGCAAGAGATGGGTTTTTTCCCTTCTCTCTCCCTTCAGTTAATAGCTCCAGTCTGGGCAGACAGCCAAGAACCATTTAACAGGTGAATACTTAGTTGCGATAACATAACTGCAGGAATGCAGTCAGCACAGTAACAATCAAAATTTATAGATCATACAGATTAACAGAGTTGGAAGGGACCTTGTAGGTTATCTAGTCCAACACACACACATCCAAGCAGAAGACCCTACACCATTTCTGACAAATGGCAGTCTTCGTGAAAGCCTCCAGTGATGAAGCTCCCACAACTTCTGAAGGCAAGCTGCTCCATTGGTTGATTGTTCTCACTGTCAGAAAATTCCTCCTTATTTCTAGGTTCAATATTTCCTTGTTTTTCCTTGATTTTTAAAGGAGTTTTAAAAATGTTAATACAGAGCAGGAGTTTCTTGTCAGAGTTCTTATGTCTTTTTAAATCCATGTTCTAATTAGCAGAATTGATTTTATTAATTTGGAATAGGGTTGCAATGCAATGTTTATATATTTTAATCCTGCATTTTCAGCATTTAAGAGTTACAATGTAAATATTTCAAATTATCTTGTAACTGTGTTGCTTGTGCGTGATGGAGCACCCACAACTTCTGAAGGCAAACTATTTCATTGGTTGATTGGTCTCACCCTTAGGAAATTTCTTCTTAGTCCTAGGTTGCTTCTCTCTTTGGTTAGTTTCCATCCATTATGTCTTGTCATGCCTTTTGGTGTTTTGGAAAATAGTTTGACCCCCTCATTTTTGTAGTATCCCCTCAAATTTCCTGACAGAACAATTAATTAGTGGAACAACTTGTTTCCAGAAGTTGTAAATGCTCCAACACTGGAAGTTTTAAAGAAGAGATTGGATAACTATTTGTCTGAAGTGGTGTAAGGTTTCCTCCCTAAGCAGGGGGTTGGACTAGAAGACCTCCGAGGTCCCTTCCAACTCTGTTATTCTATTCTATTGGAACAGTGCTATTTTATTATGCTATTTTATTATGAGTTGGACTAAGGAGAAATTTCCTAAGGATGAGAGCAATCAAGTTGGCCATGCCCACCCAGTCACATGATCACCCAGCCACACCCACCCAGCCAATCATTAGGGCAGAGAACTGGTGTTTAAATTATTTGAGTCCCACCACTGTTATATGTATGTATCAAGGAAGGAATGGAAAAAGGCATTTCAAAACTAAAATAGATACAGATGATCTCAGCTTGAATACCAGAGAGCATTTTTCAGAGGAACTATTTCTGTCTTGGCCCTTGAAGAAAGCCAATTTCAGAGGCATTTTTCTCTTCTGGAAGGCTGCTATAGAAGGTCAAGTCTACCGAACTGACTTAGTCATTAAATCCTTGCAAGGTATTCAGTAAACCACATCAAATACAAAAGCTTTAAAAAAACTCATCTTGACCCTAAAGTATATTTACCTACTCAAAAATACTGTGGGGGGAAATTGTCTATCCTTGGCTGTTCTGATTTCTTGTTTACTTGTGTTTACACTTAGTAACATGAGGGCTACTAGGGTGAGGGATGTGCACGAAAGCTCTGTGTGCAGTTATAAGGAACTGGTTGTGCTTCCACAGTGTCTAAGGACTAGCACAGAGAATATTCTACTCCTTGTTATATGAAATACACGGAGCAGGATTCCCTGCAAAAGGAATGTTTGAAGAATTTTATGATAAACTTTACATTGTCTACTCAGTTGATAAATCCAAATAAAAGCACCTGTAACAAATGGCCATGTAAAGTATTTGGACACACTGAGTGAAAAGCAGGGCACAACATATCTAGATAACTGGTTCTTTTCTTGAAGTGCTTTTATAGCTATAAGTTAATTTTTGTTCTGACATTCAGATGGGGTCTGCCTTTCCCATAACTTAAATTCATTATTCTATATCACAGAGTGTTCAAACTAGAAGGCGCGCATGTGCACCAGAGCGTCAGAAACCTGATGACCAGCTGGCTGGTGTGCATGATGCGTCAGAAATCCGACGACCAGCTGGCTGAGCTGGGGCAACAGCATGTGTGCCCCACAGAGAAGGCTCTGTGTGCCACCTCTAGCACTCGTGACATAGGTTCACCATCACAGTTCTATATCATCTAGTCCAGAATGATGGTGAACAAGTCTTGACCTTCTTTTGAATGTTCTTTTTCCTTAGTATTCTCAAAGCTATAAATTTCCAATTCCTTCAATCTCACTTTAGAGGATTTATTTCTAATCCCATGAACATTCTTGTTGCTCTTCTTTGAATTTCTAATAGTTTTTAAAATCCTTTTTTAAATGCAATATCCAGCATTTAGAAGAGTACTTTAGAAAATATTCAACACAGAAGTATGTTTAATGGTTTAGAATCTTTAATTGTGTTGATGCAGCTTAAACTGTGCTTGTATTTTGTACCACCATATTACATAGTTGATTTGCGTTCTGTTTCCAATCAACTACAATTCCAAGACCTCTTCACAAATAGTACTACCAAGTCAGGTAACTGCCATTCTATTCCATGTACATTTGATTTTGGTTTCCTCAGTGAACATCTTTGCATTTATCTCTGATAAATTTAATTCATTTCTCATCAATTTTTTTAATTTTTATACCTTTTTCAGAGGTTTAGGTATTCACCCAAATTATTTCATTTTCCTATCACAATTTTTACAAAATCACTCAATCCGAATGATTCTTTCATCTTCAAAACCACACTTTTGAAAGCTAAAGCAGCTGCAGCCAAGCACTGTGCTGCCATCTTGAATTTCTGTAGCCTCTGTAATCACAAATTCATGTGATAAGCATAGAGCTATAATAAAAGAACCAGAGTAGTGAGGGAAAATTAAAGTTTAAATCTGTACATAAGGAGGATAATTTTCCTCCTTTTTTTTTAAGGTCTGCCAGAAAAATGATATTTTCAGAAAGTGGAATTTTCAATCCCATTTAGTCCCAAAAGAAATCGGTGGTTTCTGAAATGTTCCTGATTCCCTTATGTCCAGTGTGATCCATGCAGAACAATTCTAAGGAGGCCTACTCATAAATCTGACTTTCTAAACTCAACAGGAAATATATAATTAAAGGACAGAAGCTATGATTACAATAATATGGTGATTTCTGCTGGCTTAAATAGTTTTAGAATGAGTCAGATGATTGAGAAAATAATGTTGATGACAGATACTGGTACTCTCAGAATCAGAAATAATGTTCCTCTAAATCAGCTGAATCAGGTCTTGAATTTTGCTGAACCAGGCTGAGGAAGTGGCAGGCAAGCACACGAAGGCATCCCTAATTGCGTAAGTAGCAGGCGTGTGTGTGTGTGTGCCGCTCCATTTGCGTGAGAGGCAGGAGCGTGCACACAGGTGCTTGCCCACTGCCCACAGGGAACTATCCACTCTCTCCCCCTCCTCCCACTATTCCCCAAAGCCAGAAAGGTTGGGGAACTCTGCTCTAAATGCCTGTTATTGGAAATAAATAAATAACTGTTGTTCAGGCTCACATCTTCCTGAAATAAATTAGCCTTTTAATTTAACATAATCCTTGTAAATATTTTTCGACTGTAAATTGTTCTGCAACATTGGAAAAATGCAGATGATTAGCAGTAGCCATCCCATTCTCCTTTCCCCCCGTCACGTGAATTGAAAATATTATAATTAAAATCGTATTAGTAGCCAAATTGTCCATTGTTTCACAGAGCATCCAAAATGTGGGTAAATCCTGCTCAGGTCTGTTTGAAAAGATAAATAGCTATAGTCAAATTTCTATTTCTATAGTAAAATTGTTTCAGACTCTTACTTCAGTTTTCCAGAACGCTGATTTTATGAGACTATATGATAATGAAACCAAGATCTACCTCAAACAAGCAACCTTCATTATTGTAGCAATTCATTATGCCTGGAATGGCTATATAAATGCTTATTACCTTGACATTGCACTCCAAAATGCATGGCTTTTGACTGGCAAAGTATTTACAAGTGATATCACATACTTCCAGCACCTTAACTAATCACATCCTTACAAAATGAAACAACTTTCTGCCTATGAACTGGCAACTTTTTTTGTTCACTTTCCAGACAGGAATTGAATCACGATTTGTTCCCCACTGGTGCTAGTTATAAATTATCTTTCCATTTTCTTAGAAGAAGGAATGCAGTGGTTTTCAGAAGGAAAACAACTCCATCAAACAATAACTCCAGATTTAAAATGCTCTGTAGAAATTTCTGTAATTAATTAACTAGACCCCAATCAGATCAATTTGAATTGTTTTTGCAGATAATTTTATGCCATGTGATCTATGGGCCACATGGGGCTTTTTCCACTGCTGAGCTGAAGAACAATCCTTGCATGCATGAGTTGTCAGAGAACTATACGAGCATAATATTTGCTCTCCCCATTACTAATCTCTATCAAGTTTCTACTGCATTTCTTCTCAGGTTAATTGCCTGACTTCTCTTCAAAATAATGGGTGACAAGGTTTAACAGATGCCCTTGGATGCTGTCAGTGTAAGGGTGAAGTATTAGTTTAGTGGAGGGTCACTTCAGCTTGTTTCACTCTTGGGCTGGGAATGAAATGATGACAATATCATGGAGACATGGCAGAAAAATAGAGCATGGTTGAGATGTAAATAGGAAAAGTAGATGGTGAGACGCTGGTTTAGACTGCAGTCCTATAAACCAGCTGCCTTCAACCTTGGCATTGTCCAGCTATATGGACTTCAACTTCTAGAATTCAAGTAAAAGGAAGCCCACATGCTTCTAGAGGAAGCTGATTTTTTTGAAAACCGATAAATGTAGACTAGTTGTGTCCAACCTTGGCAACATTAAGATTTGTGGACTTCAACTTCAGCATAGGTGGTTGGAGAATTCTGGGAGCTGAAGTCCACAAGTCTTAAAGTTGCCAGGGTTGGTCACCCCTGCAGCAGATTAAGTGTTCCTAAATTCAGTGGGATTTCCTTCTGCAGAAGGCAGAATGATAGGATTATGTTCTAAATGTAAAATGACATCTTCACATCACTTGGATGCTGGTTTATCACAACAGATCATTCTATATGTTCCTTGCTTCCTTCAGTCCAGCATCCTATGTCAAACAACAGCCAGGAAGTTCATAAGCAGGACGCTGCCTTGATTTAAGAAACAGAATGCAATGACCACTATTTATAGTTCTCATAATCTTATCAGGCACGGATTTGTCCAGTCACTTTTTAAATATTATCATAGCTTGCATCATATAAATGAAATTCATATTGTAATTATGCACTGGGTAAAGGCTAGATCTTCAGCTAATTCCGAGTGTTCCTGCATTTTGTGTCACTTATTTAATTTTTTGGAATTATTTCTTTATAACTCTTGTCTACTGTATATGCCTGATGTGTTTTTCCCATGGTCTTTGGCCCAACTGTTACCAGCCCTTACAGGCCATCATCTTAGGCCAAAATAAAATGCAACCTTAAACTTTTGTTTATTATTTGCTTCTTTTTATTTTTTAAGTGATTTTTTAAGTGGAACAGGGTAAGATTCTCTTGGAGAGGGATGTGTATGTGTTGTTGTTTTTTCTTTCTTGGATCATTAAGAGGATTAGGGGAAAGTATGTTAGTATATCAGTAGTGGTAAATGTCAATTTCTCTCACCTCAGTGGGACTCTACCAAAAAAGATCAGGGGCATACCTAAAAGGCAATGGCAAATTATTTCCAATGTTTACAAGAAAAATAATTGATATGCCTATGTATTTACTAAGAGATGGGTTTATATTGGACAAGGCTTTCACCTTGATCTCACCAACAATCCAGATAGAGGCAGCCACCTGGTAATTATTTAACACCAAGCAAGGGAGACCATCTCAGATAGGAGAAAATGGAATGGTTGGTTCCAAATCACGGTGCTTTTGTGCCATACAATTCCAAGTAAAGGGATGTAAGAGATGTGGAAACTGTAATTACTGTATGTACCCCTTTTTTTAGATGCATACTGGATGTACGGTTATTTCCCAATTAAGTGACTTCAGTATCCTTCATGTACTACCGGTATGAATGCCTCAATTTTATTTCTTTGCTCTCAGCATATCTAATAGAAGTAGACAATACAATAATATTAGTATTGTATTGTACAATAGTATCGTACTATATTGTATAATACAATATAGATATTGTGAATATTTATTACAGTAATAATAGTTTGGAAGACAAATTCATAAACAAGGTAAATGAACTATATAAAGGGAACAAACAGATAGATGAGCTATTGATATCATTTAAGGTTAAACAATCCTTCTGCTTATGGGATCAAGTAGGGAACATTCCTAATCTTCAGTATTAACAAGATGGTTGATCCTTGCTGAAAATTGATAATGAGAAGTTGCCAAGATTTCTGTTTTTACTGAGTAAGTCTACTTTAAAAACTGCAATTTTCTAACAAATATACTATGAGATGACACAACATGAAAAATATTTCAAAAATAAATAGTAATCCTTAGACTGCGTTTTAAAGCTTTGAAAACCTACATGTTTTCCATCATAAATATTAATGGTCATATTATATAGACTTTTGATAAACACTTTTATGGTGCATATATATGTGTGTTTTGCAAAATTACATGTCATTTTTTGGAAAACACTCTATATATTCACAGGACTTCATCTCTGCTACAGATAATGCAATTGGAACAGACAGCACTTGAAAAAAAAACCCACAGATCTAAATATTTATTTCCTATCACGAGTTCCTGAATTCAGATTTTCACTCTTGAAGAGTTCTTCCAGGTTGCATAATCTTCTTCAAAAATTCCAGCCAACTATTTACTCCCTCTTATGGAATCTGTCAGATTACAATAAAACAGGCATAAATTATTGAATTCTGTCTTTGTGATTGCCAAGTACTGATTTATCAGTGCAAAAGCACTCAAATGCCAATGGATTTTGAATGAGAAATATGTGCACAGAATGAAATGCTCACATTTTTGGTGCATAAGTGTTTGTAACTTAAGGAGCCAGATCACATTAGACAACCAACATTCATTGCATATTAAGGTAATAACAATATATTCTTTGCTAACAAAGAACAATTATCTGAACAATTATTGCCAGAGAGTTTTGTTTTTCTTTGAAAAGAAAGTGATAAGCTGTTGGAAGCATTGTGATTAGACTTTTCTGACTGCCAGGGGTTCGATCCTCACCTGCTCAAGGTTGACTCACCATTCCGAGATCAATAAAATGACCCAGGACCCAGATTGTTGGGGGCAATATGGTGATTCTGCAAACCACTTAGAAAAGTCTGTAAAGCATTGTGAAGCAGTATGTAAGTCTAAGTACTATTGCTATTCATTACTAACATTTTTTTCTGCACTAGTTATTTTATAGCCACATTCTTTATTCCAAATACTTGGAGTAAGTACTACACTAACCATTCCTCATCCACTCCCACTCTATCAAAATAATAGCCACAGTAGCACAAACAATGGCAAATGATAGCCACAGTGCTCCAAACCTGATTTTGGATCATATATGCAAAAAATAAACAAACCCAGAGAAAGGTCTTGGGATCTACTGCATGGGCTTCTGTACAGTATTGTTCCCATTAACCCATGTCCATTTAAAAAAAAGATATTTGGGATCAGATTGGAACAAATGGATAGAAAAAGAAGGACCATGCCCAATGTCTTGATTTCTGTTGATTTATCCATAACTAATCTACGTGCTCATGTATGTGTTTTTAGTATTGGTTGGGACTCTGCATCTATAAAGGGTATGTAATCTCTGCATCTGTTTTCTTCTGGAAGCAAGGCTAGTGTTGCAGATAAGGGCAGAGGTGGGTTCCGACTGGTTCGGACCGGTTCTACTAAGTAGGTAGTAGGCTGCTGGTGACGTCACGGAGCCGGTTCTGCTGCTCCGTGGGCGCCACCATCTTTTTGGGGGATTTATTTTTATTTGAAAAAAAATTTCTCTTCTGCACATGCGCAGAAGCTGAATTTCCGGCACTGCGCATGCGTCGCCATCTTGTTTTCAGCCTTTTTTTTAATGGGGCTTTTTTCTACTGTGCATGCACGCACCCACGTGGTGCAGGAGGCAGCGAACTGCCGGCGAGGTAAGTTAGAACCCACCCCTGAGGGGCGTGCATAAGCGCACCAGCATGCCTACCATCCCTGTCCTATTGTTTCTTTTTATTTGAATGATGATACTAGGATCAACTATTATGTTCAACTAAAATCCTTTTGTATCAACAAAGACCAGAACCTAAGCAACTTTCTGTGCATCAATTTATACTTAGTTGGCTTCGGTTATGGATCATTGCTTGAAGAAGTGTTTGTTTGGGAACATATTATATAAGCCTCCTCTCACTGCAGGTTAAAAAAACAGAGCCATAAACCTCCGTGGACAGCAGAATATATTTTCTTAGGGCATTCAAACTCAGAACTGTAAGCTGAAATCTGTTGTGTTTGGTCTTGTGTCATTTTGACTGAAAATTCATGGTGCATGTAGCTGTCTGTAATCTTTCTTTGTACTATATATACCTAACGTGGGTGGTTGTTTAGATCAACATGTACTTGAACTGTCTTGGGTGGCAGTTTTAGGCCGCTTGATCTTACAGATCTATTCTAGCTGAGACAGCATAAACTGGCTCTTGCCTTGTGATTGACAAATTGAAATCCTTTGCTTGGCAAGTGAAGACATGACCAAAAGTATTTCACTGGTTCATAAATTATAATATTAGCTGCTTGGTTATTGTTTTTCTTCTACCATAATTCATGGTGGCCTGTGTGTCCGCTAGTGTTAAGGAAGTGATAGGCATGAGGATGTCAATAAGCACAGCTTTGATGCCTGTTCTTTAGCAATGCCATATCAAACTCATTTATGGCCTTCTCTAGTGAGCAGAAAATCTGTCCAGTTAGTTTCTGATAGTAGTAGTCACACTTGGTGGTCCAAGACAATATTGCTTAAAAATAAGTAAGGAGTATGCCATGGCTGGAATATTAGGTTACATCCAGGGAGATTCAAATCGCTCCAGAGTCCTAAACTCAAAGGGTGACTTTTAAACTTGTATGCTTTTTCAGTGTTTACATCAAATGATTGCTGTTAAGAAAAAAAAGTTGGGGATGGAGAAACATGAAATAAATCATCTTGTGCTTCTGGAGGAAATGTGAGGTAAAAATTTAACCAAAAAAGAAAGCAAAGAAAAAAAGTAGCTCTTAACAATATCTTCAAAATGTATGCACATCCTTTAACACATAAATGCCTTTGTTGCTACATCTATGGCAGGGGTGTCAAACCCGTGGCGACACATTGTCGTCATGTGACGTATTGCAATTTTTTCCCCTTCGCTAAAATGGGGGTGGGCGTGGCCAGAACATGAAACATCTGGCCCACAAGCCATGAGGTTAACACCCCTGATCTAAGGCATTCTGGGAAAAATGGCAGTTGCCCTTTGGCTGTACCCTGTCAAATGCTATTAAAAGAAGATCTGCTTCTGGCATGACTTTATTGTCCAACCATGATCATAAATGTCTCAAAACAAAAGTTGCATCTCTCCAATAGCTTCCAATATATGTTACCTGGTAAATTCATAAACATGTTAACAAGCTATTCCTTCCCAAATATAGTCCATTTCTAAATTCAGGAAGGGAGAACTGTTTGCAATGAACCATCTTCAGAATGCTTCTATAACCCTACATTAGTAATTATTTACTTGCATTTTAGCAGTATTCATAAACAGTTAAAGCTTTGCTATGCGGCAAAGCCTGCCTAACAAATTCTGACCTTGTGGCCAAGGGTTTAAACATGATAAGTGAATGAAGAATTAAAAGAATTCAGAAAAATCAATTGAGCTACAGGGAAGGTGAGTGTTGAAATAGTGAAGTAATCCCTTTGGGCATCCTGTTCCTGGAGAGGTTATAAAGTAAGATGTAACAGCCTTGTAATCCACAAGGCCACTTCCTTATTCCATCATTGTCCTTTACCCTCCACATCTGACTTTGAGTTGAATTACACTAAATCTGCAATAATGAGATGCTTCAAAAACTGTTCTTCACACCCTCCCAGGATGAAAGGGCAAATAATGGCTTTGATATTTGCATTCAGCTCAGAAATGTCAGCTTGACCCAGCTATTTTAGGTATGATTCTAGGTAAGGTTGTGCATTAAAAACAGTGCGGTGAAAGAAATAACTTGTTCTGCTTTAGTCTGGGACATGCAAAGGACAGTCTGCCCAGATAAAAAACAAACTTGAAAACAATGAAATTGACAGGAAGATATCAGGAAGATATTCATTCCATTGCTGTGTTAATTACTGTACCTTTTGCAGGAAGTTAAAATGCTCAATAGTATAGTATTAGTATTAGTATTAGTATTAGTATTAGTATTAGTATTAGTATTAGTATTAGTATAGTCTATGAAATATAAACATGTTAACAAGCTACTCTTTCCCAAATATCCAGTCCAGTTCTAAATCACTCCACTATGCCCTTCTGAGAAATGATGAGCATTTAAGTGACTTATTTTCCTAGAATTCCAGAATTGGAAGAAGCCTCACAGATCATCTATTCTCCCTTCTGACAATTAGAGAAATCCACAATGATCTGGGATAGAATAGCAATGACATGGCAGGATACCAAGGAAGTAACAATTGTGAATTAACATTTCTTTGGAATGTTGAAAGGTTTACTTCCAATTGGTTGTTCTGCATTCCCTAGCAACTGAGTGGGACCAAAAATGTTGGTTGTTGAATAGACATTTTCTTGCTGCTGTCAATCTTCAATAGGGCTTCAAAATCCTTTATGGAGCACTGGAAATTTTGAATGGTGAGCCGGGGTTGGCATATCAAAAAATTGCTAGAGCCAGGGCACATAAGCATATTGTAAAAATGAAATGAATTTAACACAGTGAAACTTGAGTTAATGGAACACTATTCCGCAGTGGAAGAAATTTCCCTAGGCAGTCAACCCTACCTATCCTAACTCCAAATAATAGACAAGTTTGTTGTATATGAAGCAATCCAGAGGGGAATGTGTATTAATGTTATCTTAAATGTATGCCATTAGGAAAAAATATTTATATTGCTGCAATAATATCCTTATATATATGCTACTGATATCCAGGTGTAACTGATCCCCCCCCATCCACCAAATAGTCTGCTAAAATGAGGCTTGATTAGTTCTTTCTTTTCCTTCCAAATCTACTCAATTAAATTGTATTAATTAAATATCCCATCTTTAACATAAGTGGATTTCCATCTTTGAAAAAAAAATCAATTTCACAGGTTTAAAATGAATTATCTCCTAAAATGCACCTTTTGAAAAAATCAATTGACAAGTAAATTAAGCTGAATAAAAGTAAGAAGTTAATTTCCCCAATACTACACTTCCTTCCCTCTTTTAAATTAAATTGATTGCTCGTTGTCATCTGCTGTTATTGCATTCTGGAATAATGGTCATCCAATTGGTACATTAGGAAATATGAAGAGTAATTTACCAGCTAGTTCTTTAAAGATGGATATATTCAGCCTTCATGTCTGAAAACTCATATCAACTGGGAGGTGTTCTGTCATAATCCTCTGTAATGATTTTAATACTTAGAATACTACTAGCTTCTTCCCCTTCTGCAATATATGTGTGCTTATGTGGACAGTTCTGTGGAATTCCTAGGCCTCTTGTCAGATAATCTCAGAAGACATTTATCTATCCCATGCTAAATGTCTGTGAAGATTCTCAATCATCCAGGTCATGGTTGTCCCAAAGGTGGTTTTTCAAGAGGCAACTGGACTTTGTTTTCTTTTAAGATGTTTCACTCAGGGGTGGGTTGTGAATATTTTTGCTGCCGATTCACTCAGGGTTGCGTTGCATGTGCACCCGTGATCAAAAACTGGCTTCTGCACATGTGCAGAAGCAAAATCCAAGATGGCGGCACCCACGGAGACACCGATGGAACTGGCTCCGTGATGTCACCGCGGAGTTACTACAGATTCTATAGAACTGGATAGAACCGGTAGGAATCCACCTCTGGTTTGACTTCTCATCCAAGAAGCTTCTTCAGCTCTGACCACCCTCCCCCCCATCAAGTCAGAGTTGAAGAAGTTCTTTGGATGAGAAGCGAAATGTCTTCAAATAAAAAACAGAAAGTCCAGTTGCCTCTTGAAAAAGCACCTTTGGAAATCCCATGCTAAAGAAATAGTTGTAAAAAGCACAGTGCTTATCTGTCACTTCTTTGGTCCACCCAGGACTTCGACGTATCTTTCCAGGTTGCCCAATGTGGTGCTTTTACAGGTAATCCTCAACTTACAACAGCTCATTTAGTGACCATTTGAAGTTACAACAGCACTGAAAAAAGTTACTTATGACCAACTTTCACACTTAGGACCATTTTAGCATCCCCATGGCCATGAGATTTACATTTGGATGCTTGGCAACAGGGTCATATTTTTAATGGTTGCAGTGTTCCAGGATCATGTGGTCACCTTTTATGACTTGACAAGCAAAGTCAAGCCAGATTCATTTAACAACCATGATACTAAGTTAATTACTGTTGTGATTCACTTCACAAACATGGCAAGAAAAGTCATAAAATGGGGCAAAACTCACTGAACAAATGTCTCAGCAAAATAACTGTTGGGCTCAGTTATGGTTGGAAGTTCTATTTGTCAAAGCCTACAACTTAGATTAGCACTAATCTTGGCAAACTGTGCCATTATTTTTTATCATTTGTTATTACATTAATTTTATTCTTACGTAATTTTATTGCCTTTTATGCTTACTTTTCAGGCTTATCAATAATTTTAAGTGCATCTGTTACTACGTGGTGTTTTCTGGGCTAAAGACCATAATAAAAGTTGCTTTAGCTGTTTGCTTCAATCTTATTTTCTCAAGCAAGTGAAAATAAATTTTCCTGATAGTTTCTTCAACAGCCTTTCAAGCATTTAATCATCTCTTTGTTCCCTCTCTTGATCTCTTTTGGTTTACTCCTACTGGACTGCAGTTAAATAACACAAATCTGACCTTCTGATTTCTGGAACAATTTGAGTATTCCAGTTGCGTTTTTCTTACAAAGTCAGACTGCTTAGTACTTACTAAGCACAGATCACCGCCATCCTCATGTAGAATTCTCATGCTGGTTGATATTGTCATTTGTCAACATTGTTTCTGCTTTCAATATCTAGCTGCAGTTGAATGTTATCAAGTGGCTGAATAAATGAAATGTAATAATGAACGCTGAACCAGTTCAAATCAATCCTGAGTATAAATCTATAAAGGAAATGCTGCATAGTAAATTTAAAAACTGTTTCATTTTCCTGTTGCAATAAATACTGCTAAAATGTGTGTCTTGATCTCTATATGTCAACTTAAGAAGGAAAGACTAATTTACCCCATCTAAACAGCATCTGCTTAAGCTAAAGGCATTATCATGATTTGTGAAATTCAGGACAGTTTTGCACTGCAGGCTAAGCTGTTGCTACTCCTAGCTATTTCTTAAGCCAACTTCAGGGGTTCTAGTCTGATTGCAGCAAGATGGCAATGAGGCTCGATTGAGCTCCAGTCTGGACTGCAACCACCAGAAGTCTAATCTGTAATTCCCCTGCTTGTCGCTTTTCCATTTATCCAGAGAAGGCAAATCACATTGACTGCCTTCTATTTGAAACAGTCTACCAATGCCTCACTTTTCCTTTTAGGGACTTCTTAGAAGTACCCTTCTTACTACTCCCTGTGCTTTGCCTCTGCCTTTCTGGATAGCAATAGCACGTAGACTGATATACCACTTCACAGTGATTTACAGCCCTCTCTAAGCAATTTGCAGAGTCAGCATATTGTCCCCAACAACCTGGGTCTTCATTTTACCAATCCTGAATGGATGGAAGGCTGAGTCAACTTTGAGCTGGTGAGAATTGAACTGCTGACAGTTGGCAGAATTAGCCTGCAATATGTGCATTCTAACCACTGCACCACAATGGCTCTTGTTTGCACACATGAATGCTTTCACACACACATACGCTTTCCACATTAATTCTTTTGATAATGATATAAACCCTGTTCTTTTTGTTTTCTTCCCCCTTATGGTACTATCGTTGCTTTGATGATACAATATTTAAAGTAATATGTATTTTGTATTTTAACAGTTTTATTTTTGAAACTGAATAAAATTGTTTAAAGTAATGTGGAACAGGTTGTTCTTTTGCACTACATTCCTCTGTAGATCCTGGAAACTTTGGAGCCAGAAAAAAATGAAATGTTTCAACTTCATAGAAACAAAAGAGCAACAGTCCTATATACTGCATCTTAAAGATTTTTTTAAAATAAAAAAGAAGGGGAGATTTCTAGTACTGTAGGCAGCAATGGGAACATACTTCACCTAATCTAGGCAAAAGCCCAAAGGATGCCCACTGAGAAATGCAAGGGTTAAATGAAGCATTAGCTTCAAAGCTTGTGATAGTTCATTGACTTAATGGGCCATGGTTGGATCAACTACAAGATTATTTTAAAAAGTAGCAACTGGCCACTGGGTATGTCAGACAGTGCAACCAAATGGAGTCCTTTGCCACTGGTAGAATGCAACCAAGTGCTGCAGACCATTAGGACTGGAGGTCTTAAAATGGTTTAGTAGTGGTTTTGGATTGAAACTAGAAAATACAATATGGATGCATTTGCATTGGATCAGGAGTGTGAGAAAGATAACATTACTACTTCTACTGTTAGGAAGCAGTGAATGGCCTGACTGCTATGGGCCAAGTAGAAATCTGAACATAATCAGAGAAATCAAGCAAGGTAATCAAGGTTTAAGAAGAAGAGTTATGCATACACAGATAAACAGGAAAGGTGGGTTGGGTAGGGTACTCACAGAATAACCACTTCACACCAGAGATACCAATTACTTCCTATCTACTTTCTTTCATCGACTAAAGAAATGACCTGGCTCTAGTTGAAAACAATTACAGTCACTCTACTCATGAAATTGGGAAGTTTAAAATGTGAACTACAGATTGTCTGGTCACTTTCCTAAAGTGTAGCTTTGACTTTTGTCACAATATATGACAGAAATTTGCACATTTCATGTATTTGTAATACAGTTAGCTCTCAAAATTGACAAATACTAAACTACCATTCCATGCTATCTACCATCATTAGAAATGTTGATTGGGATAGTTTTTAAGTGGAAGGGACGGAGGGAGAAGGAAGGAAAGCCACTACTATCAAATGTTCATACTTTTAAACATGAGTTGCAATTCTACATTTTATTGTATATACATAATTATTAACATTATATATTAATGCCCAAAATTAATAACATTAATTTTACTTTCAATGTCATATAGTTTGACATATATAAATCTATCAAAGGTCTTTTGCAGATGAACTACATTTATTTCTGAACTATGAAAAACCTCAGTGCCAAAAGCATAGTTTGCTAAATTGGTGTCATTGTACCATACTGAGAGAATAACAAGTACCAACAGAACAAAGTTTCTTGCCCTAAACAACTGTTACACAAACACATACACATTGATTATGCATCCTTGAAATTTACTTCTGAGTGCTGGGAGATTGCTGGGAGCAGGTTTAGGGTTAGATGCTGGAAGCTTGGGTAAAGTTAGAAATAATGTATTTTTTAGAATATACATGCAGTAACTTCAGCATTTGATGTTCCATTGCTTGTGCAAGCAGAGGTGTTTAGATGGATTGAAGGTAGAGACAGATCACTATAGAAGCAAAACCGATTTTACTTCAATCACAGAAAACCTATCGGAAGCTTATGTCCTTATAGCTGTTGGCAATCCTACTCAATACAGTGATGGATGTTCCCTAGGACAAATATTCCAAAAATAGTCAACAAGTATGTTAATTATTTGTACCCTATTACTATCATTATGTGTTGCACCTTATCATTCTTGACAAATGTATCTTGTCTTTTTACGTACACTGAGAGCATATGCACCAAAGACATATTCCTTGTGTGTCCAATCACACTTGACCAATAAAGAATTCTATTCTATTCTATTCTATAATGCTATCCTTCTGTTGATGCAGCCTAGGACTACATTGGATTTTTTGGCAGCTGCAACATAACTGATGGCTCATATTTAAGTGGTTGTCTACTAGGGGTCCTTGATTCCTCTCACAATTACTGCTGTTGAATCATGTTCTATCTATTCTATATCTGTGCATTTATTTTTACTTGGCTAAGTGTAAAACCTTGCTTTTCTCACCACTAAATTGCATTTTCTTGGAAAGAGCCAGTATTCAATTCTGTCAAGATCCTTCTGGAGCTTATCTTCTAAAATATTGCCTGTTCTCCCCAGGTTGGTATGATCTGCAAATTTGAGGAGCTCCCCTTCTATTTCTTTATGTAACTAGTTAATGAAAATGTTGAATAGTGCTCATACTAAGCCTAAGACAGGAACTTAGCCCACTGCCTACTTCACTCCATGTAGATGTAGATACATTGAGGACTATACATTGAGTCTGGTTGGTCAGCCAGTTATGAATCCATCTGGTAGTGATGCTGTCTAGCCCACATTTTTCTACCTTAGCAAAAAGTAGGTTGTGGTCTACTTTGCCAAATACCTTACTGAAGTCCAAGTATACTATGTCCACAACATTTCACAGCTCCATTAATTTAGTCACTTTAGAATGCAATATGATTTATCTGGCATGATCTGTTTTTGACAAAGCCATGTTGGCTTCTAACTAATAGCTTTGCTTGTTTTTAGTTGTTCACAGATCCATGGCTTGATTATATTTTCCAGGATCTTCCTAGCTATCAGTGTCGGGTTGATTGGTCTATAGTTTCCTTGTATCCATTTTTCCCCTTTTTTGAAGATGGGAACTATATCAGCTTCCTTCCAGTCCTGTGGTAGTTCGCCAGTACTCCAGGATCTGTGAAAGATATAGTTCAATGGTTTTGAGGTCATCAGCTCCTTTATTCTGGAATACAATCCATCTGGTCATAGGTGTTGTCTTACCATTTTCTTGCCTATTTTGACTTGTATTCTTAATATGACTTTTATGGTACTGTTTTTGATAGGCTGGACTGTTGTTATTTGTTTTCCTTTTGTGTAAAGGTAGTTGCAAAGAATGAATTAAGCAGTTCTCCCTGCTGCTTGCTACCTCCTTGCCATCTTCTCCTATTAATGGACCAATTGTTTACTTTACTTTTGGGTGGGAGGTTATGTTGAAAGATGCTATTATTATTATTGTTGTTGTTGTTGACATTTTTACGATTCTTAGTTCATTTCTTGACAATGTCAGTACATGTAGTTTAATTATCTAAATCAGAATGCTACACATATGCTTGTGTTGATTTTTTTGTATCCAATTAGAACACTGAAACCTGCTAGACATCAATTTTCAGTCTCAAAAGCTGTGGAGATCAATTATCTTCATACCTATTAATTATTGATATACTCTTTTGTTCATGTAAGTTCTGGATGAATATATTCTAGTTGTTTTACTGATTTGAAAAGAGAAGGCATTAGTGTATGAATTAGATTTTTTTTTTAATTGTTTAATTCACATTCTTTCAGAAAAGTATAATAATCACATACAATTAATAATGGGTGGGGGTGCAAATCTGTCTATTCTATTTTCAAATTCATGCCATCCCATTTTTGCAAAGTATAAAAATCTGTATCAAAAATTCACCTGCAGGTCTCTCTGTCTCTACCTATATATTATAAATATTGCAAACAAATGTCTTTGTTATGTATTTCCAGGAACTACTTTTACTCACCTATATATTTTATGTCACCAGAAATGCAGCAATATTTCTATTCTTGTATTGGCTCAGAAATTGGAAATGAGACTTTTTTTTCATTTAAATTATTACTAAATACATTTCTTGCACCTTCCCATTCCCTGGCAGTATAGCTAAGTCTATAAACCAAGAATGATACAATTTCTTATTATAGATATTTATCTTCAAGCACATGAGAAAATGCATAGAACATGAGAGATTTCATTTGGCTCTGATTCTGCAAATTGCACACCAAGCTTTGAAGGAGAAATATTGTAGAGCAATTCAGTCCAGATTAATTCTGATTTTCGTCTAATTCTGATTCTCTTCAAATAGCTACATTTGATTTAAGATTTGTCTGACTCCAATGCACACCCATTCCAAAAAAAAATGACCAGGAGTGCTGAAACAGTGAATAAAGAGTTAGTCATTACCTTCAATACATACTTTTGCTGTGCCTAACTTCAAAATGATTGTTGCAAATATTCTGAAGGATAGGCCACCTTTAAGAACAGTTTGAGGGCTACTTCCTGGATTAGGAGAAGGAATTTTGTCTGAAATGCCATGTGAAATATATTTTAGCACTTACTGGGCTTTAAAGTTTTTGTCCTCAAATTGGCAGAAAGCAGTCAATTTATATAGTAATTATTTGAATGCAAAAAAAGTCTCATTTCCAATGCCTGAGTCAATTTTCAGCAAGTATGATTAGGTGGGGCTGGAGGAAGATGCTGAGGCTAATTGCAATTTTCTGGACCTATCCCTCGTTTAAAGTCGTCTACAGAGTGGTTTGTTTTGTTTCCCAAAAGAAGATAAGCCACAAGATGCCTATTCCTCATTTAATAATAGTTGTGCAGTCTTCTAATATTGCATTCCCTTTTGCAGAGTCAGCTAATTAAACATAAATAAATAAGTCAAGTAGTCTCCACACTTATATTCATCAGAGTTGTTTTAATATTTCCAGAGATTGTTTGCATTGAATACTTTTTTGCCTCCTCTGTTGAAGCACGTTGCCCTCTGAAATGAGTTTTCCCTGAGATTCATGGTTTTCCAGAAGACTTTAAAGAAGTCTACAACTTCTGCTCCAGTACTCAGTAATAAAGTCAGTTTACAGAAAATCTACATCTCTTCCATGCATATGTGACAGTTACGGTGGGCATCATACAACACTGGCTTCGCAAAAATAATATTTAGCTTATATCTAAAAATACAATATCATATTATATATATATATATATGTATGTAATATGTATATATAATTGTATGTGCATACTATTACCAGTAATATCATTTATCTTATGATATATTGTATATCTGCAAGATACAGAACTGCTTGTATCTGCAAACTTTTTTTCCAAGCATTATGCTGCTACTCAGCTACTTCTTGCATTTAAAAATAATTTGTTGACTTATCCAGTCCCCTAACAAATAAGAATTCTCTCTGTACTGTATTTCAAATCATCAACATGTTTCTAATAGCTCACACTCCAGCTAATAATTTCAAGCTCAAAGACTATCAAGGATCATTAGTATGAGTAAACCATATAAAAGCCTTGAGAGACTATCATTTTGCATATCTGTAACTATAATTTAAGGCAGATATCCCTCACTGTTATGGAAAACACGTTTTCGTGTGATGCCTGGTTGAGTTACTCCTAGGAAAAAATTCTCCCCTATGTGCAGTGAGCTACTCATGTGGATCCTACAATCAAGATCATCATATCTTACAGTCAATCATCCTGAACTTTTGCAAACACAAATCCAGATCAAAGAATATTTATAACTGTGTTTACATGCTTATATATAGATTGTATTCTTCTTTTTAATAGGTGTTGGCTAATAGAGCTAAAAGTGAAGGATAGACCCAAATAAGTTGCCTGAATTCAGAGGTATGATATTAAGGTAATGTGTTAGAAAGATAACCTCTAAATGGATCTGCAGATATGTGTCTAGGAATTGTTCAGCTGAGTGTGTCCAGCTCAAGGGAAAAAAATCTAGTCATTGTCTCCACCTCTCCCTAAATCATTTTCCAAGGTGAGCAAAGCAGCATTAGAAAAGTACTCTCAGCCACGCAATAGGCGTGAAAAGCAAGCCCAAATAATAACAGTGCTCTGTCATTGGTCTTATAGTCTGAGGATACTTATCATTAATATCCCTGCCTCATCAGGTTTCTATATAGCAATAGCATTTAGGTTCATATACAGGCCAAAGAGCTTTACAGTACTCTCTGGGACTGAGTAGTTTACAATTTTGAAGCATTATTTGCCTCCAACAATCTGGGCCCTTATTTTACCAACTTTGGAAGGATGGAAGGCTGAGTCAACCTTGAGTCCCATCAGGATCAAACTCTAGGCTGTGGACAGAATTTGCCTGCATACTACATTTTAACCGCTGTGCCACTAGGGCTCTTCATATATATAAGTAAAAACCAGTCTATAAACAAATGATGGATTCCTGTTTTGTCTATCAAGCAGCAAATCTTGCATTGATTCAAGGAATCAGTAGTTACTGCAAAGTGAGTTTAAAGAGGCACCCATATAGATTTGTTGAGTCCCACCCCAATCTTTTGGATCAGGCATGGAAGTTAAAAACTCTCTCCCTCCCCATTCCTGCAGTGTATGGCAACAACCGATTCTTGTCTATATAGTCCAACATATATGCTTGTACTGTATAATAAATGATTGTACACAAGATTTTGATATACTTTTTTAAAAAGATATTAGTAGAATAGCAAATTGCTCCCAGAACTACATTTATTTAATTAATATCAAATCACACAACGTATTCTCATTATTATTTTCTTTTCCACCGAAACAATCTACATGGAACAAAGATCTAATGTGAAAATTATAAGCTTTCCAAACAAATACATTTCATGAGTCCATATACTTCCCATTCAGTGACCCATTAAAGCAAAGGGAGGTAAATAGAGCCATCTTCTCCCTTTGCTTGCTCTCCTAAAAGATTGGGTACTTAGACTAAATGCATACAAATAGAACACATTAAGCACATATCTGAAGCATTTGGAGTTAGCTGTGCGATTTCTCAATCTTTCATCTGTATCTCTGCAAACCAGAACATAAAGAGAAGCAGCAATTTGTGTCCCTTTGTAAAGGAAACTTTTTGACTGATGTTGGTGCTGTTTAAGAAATGCTTACAGAGAGATGATGAGATTGTCCTCCCACGACCAGTGCCGGTTTTGCTATGCATTTGGCATACTCTGAAGGAATGTATGTATACTGCCCCCAATAGAAGTAGAGGATAGCATCTGCAGGCAAGTTCTCTCCTCTTTTAATACAGAGGTTTTTATGTATATATTATACAGACAAAAGGAATCTGAGTTGGTATAAAATTTCAGCTCCCATTAAGCACAGAGTAGAGGAGATCACAAGTATAAATATCTCTAATTTTAGAATAATTCAGACCATGATGACATTTTGTCTGATCTCAAAAAATGCTAAGCAGGATTGCACCTGGCTTGTATTTAATGGGGAGACTAGCAGAAAATTCAAGAACTCTAGACCAGACAGAGAAGTCACAAAACATCCTGGAAGAACGCATGAAGATATTATTATTATTATTATCATCATTGCCACAAAAGTAATAATAAGCACATCACTACCAGCATTCAAGCACAATATGAAAGAGAGTTTTGCTTACCTTACATGCTAAACTAGGCCACTTTGTATTCCCTGTGTATATGCCTTCTTAAATACTTGTTCTGATCTCAATAAAACTACCATTATGAGGCGGGGCAGATGGTTTCTTAATGCAAGGGTTTCAGACCATTAATAATATTGATAAATTATAACACTTAGCTATATTTATTCAAAAAACAACAACTGATGAGCACCACAAATATCCATTAATTTAGAATTCATACCATTTATTTAAATACATACATGCATCAATCTTTTAAATCAAGACTCCAGGCACTGATATAGCAATATGATATAATAAAATATTGAAAAGATATAGGTCATCCTTCATCAGCCTAGTAGCCACTAAAGAACTAGCTCCAGTGGTGGGATTCAAATAATTTAACAACCTGTTCTCTGTCCTAATGAATTCTTCCAACAACAAGTTCACCAAACTGCTCAGAAAGTTAACAATCGGTTCTCCTGAAGTGGTGTGAATTGGCTGAATCCCACCACTGACTAGCTCTGTTCATTATTTGTATAATTTCAGTAGAACAAAATAAACATCATATTATAAATAAGGAGTTGAGGGGAAAAGGTGAGAGGAAAATCTAAGCCTATAAGTTAATTCGTGGCAGGGTTCAGTCTCCAGTGAAAAATTCTGAATTTGTGGTGGTTAGAAATTGCACCATTTCCTTGCATCTACGAGCCTATCCTGAGCACTAGGGGAAAAGAAGAGAGACTAATAAAGGAAGAGGGCTCCACTTGCTGACCCTGACTCTCTCACCTGGCCTGTTGTTTAGATAAATGAATCTCTATGGTTGGAAGTAACTACTATTTAGTGGATCTGAAATGTTCAGGTTATCCTATATAAGTTTAGCCATTAATGATGTTATATGACCTCCTGAAGATGTTTTCTTTGACTATAGAAGGAAATCATGGCCCAGCATAAAACTTGCAAGCCGAAAAGTTTTTAGTCACTATGGCTTTTCCCAAATAGTTTTCATTATGGTTTCTCTGCTTGAAATGACTCATAGATAAAACACATCAAAATTCCTAATGCCAAAATGCTGTGTGAGAAAGCCTGTTTTTTTATATTACTTTTAAAGTTAACGCTGCAGCATTATGTTTTTACATACTCTGCCACTTCTTTATCTAAACTTTTGACATGCCGCTTATCTTTTAAAAACAGACACACCTATAAATGCATCTCTTCTGATTCTCTAGCAACAGGCCTTTTGCTTAGGAGGATTTTGTCTGCCTTTTGTTGTAGAATCATGTGAGTGCCATCTGTATGATAAATGTAATTATTTCCTTCCGACCTAGTACTAACAGCTGTCCTTTACAGTATCACCCTTTGCATGTTAACAAAACAGATACAGTGCAGAATTTAACATATTATAAAGTGACCACTAAGACTTGGGTTCAAGTTCCCACTGATTCAATAACTTTGGACCAGTTATTATTGTTTTGAACCCAAGCAACATTTTATCTCCATGTTTTTTTTCCACAGAAGCAAGGCACCCAGCGAGGCAAATAGCCCAATCAAACAGATGCAAGGGTCCTGCTGGGCTGTCAGTAATACAGCTGACAGGATCCAGAAGTAGCCCGTGGAGTAAACAAAGTATACACAAGTATACACAAATCAAAGTATAATTTGCCTGTCATCAGAAGCATCAGGAAACCTCCATGTTGGGATCAGAGGGGAGAGCGCTATTTTAAAACTGGAACAACTACGGTTGGGTTTAAGATGCATCAGTTGTGGGTTGGTGAGGCAGCTGATCTTATAAAAATAGTTACCAGCACATGTTCATGTTGTAGTTAGCATGAAGTACTGAATGTTTCTAGAAAACATTGGTCCTTTGAACCACTTTTTTCTGCTGATCTTGGAATAGAATTTTCATGGGACTAAAAGAAAAAAAATCCTTGTTATAGTTAAAAAAAATAGTTTAAAATATTTGCCTTTTCTAGTTATTCAACAATACAAATTGTTTTAATTTCTGTAACAATTAGATGGCAACAGGGTCATATCAAAATTGGACAATAGTGTTTAATAATATTTCATTATTTCATCATTGTCTATATGACTATACACGTTGACTAGAACTAACTATATGCAGTTTCAAACAGTTTTATGTCTCAGTGCTACCTAGAGGTTGAACCTCAGACTTTTTGCACAAAAAGCAGATGCAGTATTGTCAACTGTTTTTAAACAGTTCTAAATTTTGTTGTTTTTTTCAAATTGTAGTTTTTAATAATCTTTTCTTGGTTTCACTATTCTTAAATTTTGGTGTTTTGATGAAATACCACTGGGAAAAAAAACCACTAGTATAGTAACTGAGGAGTTTTTGCAAGTAACCAGGGTAAAAACATCTGACAAACATGTGCACAATGTTGCTTTCATCGCAAGCCCAGTTCATGAGTAAAAAAAGGCTTACATTGACTTAGCAGTACCACATTTGAGTAGCATTTTGCTCCATATTCTAACAGAATCAGAGAGCAATTTCAAACTACCGGTATATAAATTTTCTTCGGCTTTCTCAGTTCCTTACCTTACCAGGAAAATAGGTTTTTGGAAACCAGTGACATATTTTATTTTTGTTTCTTTATTTCAGCAATGCAAGAATAGAATAGAATAGAATAGAATAGAATAGAATAGAATAGAATTCTTTATTGGCCAAGTGTGATTGGACAC